>JZKD02S1635187.1:431701-474255 GCA_000966675.3 Picea glauca | reverse complement strand
CTTAGATCAACGGTCCAGAATCTTGGTGTATTGACAGTCCAGATCTCATCGTGAATTCGCATCTCGAAATTCTTGTGATGAAGGGTCTCATCACTCCAAGTCACGATAGCCGAGACTCCAAGATTGTTTCACGATTTCGGCATTCCTGTGGTATTGTTTCTTGACTCTCCAAGTCGTGATTCATGAAACCCCGAAGTGATGTAAACCTACTAACGTCACACATGGACTGACACGTGTCAAATAACTGCCACGTGTCACTCTGATTCGTGACTTACACGTGCCTGAAATGTTGAACCAGATTGACACTTGTCGTTGCCTAGTTGTGCCACGTGTTCTTAGCTGATGTAGTTTGCTGACGTGTCTCTTTCAGGATTTCGCATTTCGTGATTTTGGGACTCATGTTGTAAATAACCTTGACATTTCCATCTTCCGATATCTGAAATCCCGAGAGCCAAAACTCCAAAATGGAGTTGGACCACTGCTTCGATCGTGCACTTTAAAGAACATGTAGGTTCTTCCTGATCCAACGATGGTCAAAACTTATGCTCAGATCTGACACCTGAGATCTGTCCTTCTCTTCTATGTGTTCTTCTTGTCTACAATCTAATCTGACAGTCCTCCTTCTTTCGGGAAATTAAATGGGATCCAATAATCACTAACGCTTCTCCTCATGAGCTTAGGCACTGCGTTCGACTTTGCGTTAATTCCTCTTGAGCTTACTTTGTCCTTGTTTTGCCTTCACTGCATACTCTGATCTTGCCATTAGTGACAAGCACATACTGCTTGTAAAGCATGCCAACCATCCTCTGCACTATCTCTTCTGATCTTATCGAGCTTGCTCTGCAGCGTCTTCCCAAAATACTTATGGTGCCCGTCTGTTACATTCTTTCTATACTCAAGCCATCATCACTATTGTACTTTCCATCAATGACAAGCATACGTTTCCTGTAAAACATGCCAACACTTCTCGCCATTTGGAGTATTATTAGGTCATATTGTATGCAAGCAAGGATTGTTGGTGGATCCATCCAAGATTGCAATTATAGTTGATTTTCCACCACCTACTTCAGTCAAACAACTGTGCACTGCACTAGGACATACTGGCTATTACAGGAAATTTATCAAAGGATATGCTCAGATTACTATGCCAATGGAGAATTTATTAAAGAAAGACTATCAGTTCGGTTGGACATAAGAATGCCAACAGAGCTTCGACACACTGAAACAAAGTATGGTAACTACGCCTATTCTAGTCTTTCCAGACTGGAGCAAGGAATTTCATGTGCACGTTGATGCATCTTCCATTGCATTAGGAGTTGTACTGGTACAACCTGGAGAAGGGGACATTGATCATCCATTAGCATTTTTCAACAGGAAATTGTCCATAGCCGAAGTTAATTACACTACTACAGAGAGAGAGGGACTAGCCATGGTGTATGCATTGCAGAAATTCCACCACTATTTGTTGGGAGGACACTTTAAAATGTTTACTGATCACTCTACATTGAAGTACCTAGTCAACAAGCCAGTGTTGGGGGGGAGAATCTACAGATGGCTTCTGCTATTTCAAGAGTATGATTTTTAGATCATAGTTAAGCCAGGAAAAATGAACAAGGGCCCAGACCACCTGTCGAGGTTGGAACATGGCGAACAACCTACCATTCTAGAGGATACATTATCAGATGCAAAACTTCTCGCCATTAGAAATATTAATGACCACTTTGTAGACATAGTCCAGTTCCTGTCAACAGGAATGGCTCCGAGTGAGTATACAATCTCCTAGAAAAAAACAACTAGTGGTGCACGCTATAGATTTTTCACTGATAGTTGGTCAGCTATATAAAATGGGACCTGATGAGATACTAAGAAGATGTGTTATGGAAACAGAGCACCCGATGATCCTCGGAGAAGCTCATGAAGGCATCGCAGGAGGACATTACGCAGGGAAAGCAACTGCGCAGAAGGTTCTGCGAGATGGACTTTGGTGGCCTACATTACACAGAGATGCTAAAGAATATACCAAAGCATGCGATGTATGCCAGGGAGTTGGAAAACCATCCCGAAGAGATGAGATTCCATTAGCATCGCAGATGACCCTACAGGAATTTGAAAAATGGGCCATTGACTTCGTGGGACCTATCAACCCACAAGGAAATGGCACAGGAGCAAGGCATATTATCACTGCGACAGAATACCTGAATAGATGGGCCGAAGCAAGAGCAACGAAGGACTGTAGTGCAACTATAGTTGCACATTTTATATTTGATGACATAATAACCAGGTTTGGATGCCCTAAGGTCCTTATGAGAGATCATGGTACATATTTCATCAATAAGACAATTGAAGCCCTGACTGAAGAATTTGCAGTCCACCATCAGAAGAGTACACCTTACCATCCACAAGAAAATGGAACGGTTGAAGAATTCAACAAAATCTTGGAGACAACACTAACAAAGATTTTCAATGTGAACATGGATGACTAGGATTTAAGAGTGCCAACAGTACTCTGGGCTTATAGAACCACTTGCAAGAAATTAACAACCCAGACCCTCTTCAAATTTGTTTATGGTCTTGAAGTTGTTGTCCCAATGGAGTACTTGGTACCGAGCTTAATAATTGTTGCATTTACAGACATGGATGATACTGGCACTATTCATGAGAGACTAGCACAGCTAGTCGAGCTAGAAGAAGATAGACTCATTGCAAGCTTCCATCAGAAAGTTCAGAAGGAACGAGAAAAGGCCTACCACAAAAGGCACATCAAGAAGAAGATATTCAGGCAAGGTGATTTAGTACTGGTATATGACAGTAAGTTCATCAAACACCCTGGGAAGTTTAGAACCCATTGTCTTGGACCATATGAAATCGCCTATATCACAGAAGGAGGAGTTGTGCAACTGAAGATGTTCAATGGAGAACGGAAAGAAGGATTGGTGAATGGGAGTCGACTGAAGTTGTACTATGACAATTAACTGCCTCACAAATCTAAGTAAAGGCATGAGGAAAAGGGTTTAGGTACCAGGTGCAATTGAAACTGGGTACCAAACATAGAAAAGACAGTCTGCACAAGGACGAGAAGGAGGCATAGAGAAGAAAGCAAGGGATGCACTGCACAGTCCAAAGCCGAAGTAAAATAGAAGGATCAGATCTGAAGTGCCTTGGGATGAGTCACGGGTGAGTGTTGGGGGCTTGTTGGCCCTTGGTTATGAAAGGAAAAGGAGAACAAAGAAGAAAAGGTAAAAATCAAGCTTTGCGGAAGACACAATGACTGTCATTGGGTCGAAGTGAACAAAAGAACAAAAAAGAGGGAGTGAAGTGTCGAAAAACAAGTCGTTGGATGAGGATATTGAGGAGGACAGATCAGCAAGGAAGATGGACCGAAGACAACTTAGGAAATAGAAAAATCCATCATTGGATGCTTTAGAGCACCACGCACGAGAAGAAGGAAAGACAGGCTGGCGAAGCCTGAAAAAAATGGATCAAGTTGACCTAGGGTTTTAGACACCTAGGGTTTTGGTAATTAGGGTTTTTGACACCTAGGTTTTGACCTAAGGCTATCGGGGAGGGACTGTAATGTATAAATAGAGGTCGAGAGGACCTAGGTCAGGTCAGTACTAGTGGTGGGGATTGCTATTGATTGTTTTTGGTTAAGAGATTATTGTACTGTGAGAAAGAGGAGTGTTGAGAGTGAGAGCCTTCTGGTATTGTAAGATCTCCAGCTGGGTGCGAAGATCAGATCCTGCAGCTGGGTGCGAAGGAAAGGGGAAGGAAAGAGAGAATAAGAGAGAGGATCTGCTAGCCATGAGTGCAGATTAGAACTGTAAGCTTTATCTTAATATATAATAGGCACAGTTCTGTAGACATATCCCTAGAGAGAGGGTGAACCACGTATATTTTGTGTTGTGTGAGTGATTGATGCTTTAATCTCTGTCATTATTATAATTTTCTTTGCATTACTTTGTTAGATTAAGATCTATAGCTGCACTGAGTAGATCTCACTGATAAGTGCTATATGAATATTGATTGCTATTATACAAGATTCCCCTTGATATTCCCCTGGTTGTAGACATATTTTTCCTTCAACCCCCTCATAGCTGCTTCAGGTGAGACTGCATATACTTCACAGGTGTTGCCGAAAGGGCCAATAGCTAGGGATTGTTTGTGCACTCTTGGAGTGAACCCTGGGTCTGCCCTTGTGCCAACAATGCCTGAATCAAGAAAATAATCTTTGGGAAATATTTTCGAATGATTACTTTAAGCAGTATGAGAGATCATAGAGTAGTAAGGAGATGAGCTAGCAAGGTATTTAAGACTTCCATGACTCCAAAGAAACTACGTGGACTGCATGAGGGTCACAGAAGTGTGCGGGACTATTAGTTAGAGGAGAGAGTGGGGAAGAACTAAAAGTGACACAACACCAAAACAGAGAAGAAGATAAAAGGGAGAAATGAGGACAGAAAGAGAGTTACTTAGTTGGTTGTTGTTGTCAATGTCTTTCAAGCTCTCTTAGAGCCCATGTTTTGTAATATATCTCATGGTGACTCTGGTTTTGTAACATTTAAAGAGTCTTAAAGGATGCATATAGTGCTATGTAATGTAATGTTGGGAGAATGTATAAGAGTGTAAGGCGTTGTTGCTGACAATTGATGAGTTTCTTAATGTATATTTGTAATTGGTTGAATGAGATAATAAAAGATGCAATTATTCTTGTTCTACGATGCGTTTTTCATGTGTCAAATGAATGTATGTTTTGACGTTACATGTTGTTAGTTGTTATACATAATGCAATGGAATGTAGGAATTCCAACCTGAATGCATTCATGTGTCCTTAATCCTTCATCATTGACACAAGACCATACAGTCTCTGTGATTCTCATGGTGTCTCAGGTGAGAATTCTTCAACCTTTGTCTTAACATTGATATGTTGAGGCCTTGGGGGTTTTGTTGGTAAATTCTAGATGAACCCTGGGTATTCAGCCCCCCAACATTGAGAAGGACATGCATGAGCATGGGATATAAGACAAAAAATGGTTCCATTGTCGAGACTTGAATGTTTTATATTGAATGATGAAGGTAGAGAATGAGCTGGTATCCATCTTAGGAGGAAATTCAAGATTGGTTAACTACGAAGGAAGATGAGTTTTCTCGACGAGAAACTCAAGGTATGAATGCTAATGTGGAGCGATTGAATAATATGTATCTCTACAGTAATATGCATGAAATTTTCTTTGTTGAATTTCCCTATCTATTGTATGAATGGATGAAGAGGGAGACTGCTACAAATACTACTTTGAGGCCTCAAAACCAATTGGATTGGGATCATATCACAATTGATAGGGTGAAGATGTTGGATAACAAGTGGACTTGAGACATTGATTTTTGTTTTTCTCAAGTGAAGGAGGGATATATAATTGAGTTTGTTGTTGAATACATTTATTCTTTCAGCAAGGCTAAAAGGAAGTTTTTTGAAGGTCCTCAGAAAAGGATATTAGAAGAAATCCCACTCTGGATAAAGATGGTGTACCTGGAAAAAGGGATGATGTGCATGGAGTCTGACATGGTGGCTGAGTAGAATCCCCTAGCACCCAAGGGGAGGGATGAAAATATGAGGGAAAAGTGACAGAGGAAATGGATCCACTGAGGAGGATCCATAAGTTGTTGAAATGAGGTGAGGAATAGGATGGACCCAGAAAAGCAGAGGAGAGAGAGGACCAAAAGGTATGCAAGAAGAGTTGAATCAAGAAGGAGAGTGGAAGGAAGATAATGAGGGGTGCAAGATAAGGAGTTAGGACCATAATGAAGAGGAAGGAGACCACGCTAGGAGGAAGTACAAGAGAGTGTGTTGTGCCAGAGATGAGCATATATGAGGATAGGCCAACAAAGAGGCACAACATTGAGAGTAGGGTATCTAGTGGAGATACCAGTAGTAGTGGTAGTAAGGACCAAGAAGATGAATTATGGACACCTTGTTTGTTGTGGAGTGTAGCAAATCTAGAGGAAGAGGAGGTGCAGAGTAGAGGCACAAAGGTAAGAGAGGAATACAAAGGACCCCCGAGAGGAGGGGGAGAGGAGTTAGCGATAACGAATGGTCTTGCGCAGCTACAGGTAGGAAACTCTTTGGGTTCCCTCACAAGAACTGTTAGAATAAGATGGAGTTACCCCCCCTTTGAACCACTCCCCTTGTGCATTTTTATCCAATAATAAAGAACAAAAAATAGTGCAATGATTCAAGTATAAGTAGTAGTAGGAGAAGAGAGAAGAGAAGCGAAGAGTGAAGAAGAAGAGGAAGTTTGTGCTACTTCGCTAGGAAGAGTATGGAAAATCAATATATATTTTTAGATTGAGGATGGAAAATCAGGATAGTACCTTGATATTACCGGTGTTCCATGGAACGGGTAAGGATGATGCATAAAAAAATTGGTTTACATGTGAGACGATATGGTCTGTGAAGAGGATCACAGATGAGGCATCGAATATTGCGCAAATTGAGACCAATTTCAAGGATAGAGCCCTGACATGGAACATAAAGTACAAGGCCACTGCACCAATGAGACATATGAGGTCCCTAGCAGAGATCAAAAGAGATATAATTAAGGAATTCCAAAAGCCTAGGTCAAAATCTCAATGGATTATAGAGATTAAGGAGATTAAGCAGAAACCGAGAGAAACCATGTGGGATTATGACCAACAATTCAAGATCTTGTTGGATAGGATGACATTCCAGATGTAGAACATGCAACATAGATAATGCTTCATTGTGGGGTTGCTCCCTCATATCTGAGTCCTTCTTACCTAATAGAAGGTGACTACTCAAGAATAAGTGGTGGATATTGTGATGTGCTTAGAGGCCACACCAAGTGGAGGAGAAACATCAATAGCTTTGGCATAGGTACAATCTTATCTTTCTAAATTGATGACCCAATTACAGAATATGGCAAAGTTAAAATTCGTGTGCGAGCACGTATAATGTACAACGTGTCGGTTAGAGGGGCACCGCAGAGATGAGTGTCCTACACTAGGAAAATATATGGTGACGGGTGTGCTTAATCCATTTCTAGCTAGACCCCAAATGGAATGGTGCAATATTTGCAGACAGTGGGGACATATACCACATTGTTTTCCAACATTGGAGAAATATCAAAAGATGCATCATACTTCATTCTATGAATTCTACAAATCCATGGGGCATGATGTGAACAACTGTTAGTCACTCTATCTGATGCAAGACCATACCCATGATGTATTTTGGGTTCATGAGGAACATAAGGATGGTGATCGTTGAGATGATGATTGAAGTGGATACCAAGGAGGTCCTAGAGGCATATATGGACGGGGATATGGATGAGGCCACGTGTCAAGGTTTTGTACCAAACTATGTGCTCTCTATGGGTATTTCTATATCCTTGAGAACGTCATAGAGGGTTATCCTGACTTATTGAAGAAGTGGGAAGAGAAGAAGGCATATTGAAACATAGTGAATGTAGAGTCGTGTGGGAATAAAAAAAAGGATGATGAGGCTGATGTATGGGTGATAACTTGAGACAGATAAAAGACGAGAATGGAATTTTAGCATGGTGAAATCTTGGGTCAAAATCTGGAGGGGAAGATAAGGAAGGTAGCGCATCCCCCTCCTAATTTTGATGTTGTCTAGAGGAACCAGCTCCTGCATGATGCATAGAGGGCCATAGAGGAAGAAAGAGTGCAAGAAGAGCTATAGCATGCGATGCAAAGGTCGTTGAATATGATTGGACCTGTGAGGAAGTACAATGGGTGACTCAAAGGTTATTAGAAGTGGCCCGGGCCCATGAAGAATTACAATGCACCATGCAGAGATCTTTGGAGGAAGCTCGTGTGTGTGAGGAAATACAAATCACAATGCAAAGGTCACTGGAATAAGCTTGTAAACAAAAGGATTTGTGACACACAAAACAACGAGAAATAGAGGAACATGTACATGAAGAGTTGAAGCACACGACATGAGAAGAAGCATTGTATGACCTGGGTCGTGAAACAAAAAGTAAGGATCAAGTAAGTAACTTATTTCATTATTGTTTAATATTGTTAAGTGATCCTAATGCTACACAAAAGTTGACAAATATGTTAGCAACATGCATGGGGGAAGAAGGGACAGATAGAACTATATCATACCTCCTACCAGAAAGGGATGTGTGTCATATTAGAAAGAAGAATCACATAGGAAGAGAGTTCAATATGACAAATAAACTCAAAAGTTACGAGATGGATGGGTTCATGTTGGATATGGGTTCCAACGTGATCTAAGGAATGGTCACAGAGGTCCAGGAGGATCCAAAATGCTCAAAGAGGTCCTAGGGGATCCATAAATGCTCAAAATTTGACCATCTCAAATCGTCTCAAAAATGGCATCATTACGTAGAGCGCGTCATCAACTTTCCAATGGTGCAAATGACAAGTCAAACAGATCTCGTATGCAAAATTTATAAATAGTTAAATTTTAGGTCAACCGAGGTCAAAGTCAAAAGTCAAAGGGGTAAAAGGACACATTTCATGACTGTATAGTAACATGTGGCATGACCATACAGGTGACATGGCCACACCCCAAGGTGCCACATGGATTGATCATACAGTTGACTGGGCAGATGAGTTGGTAGATTATACCTCCACATGATCTAATGGTTCATCGACATGTGGCAAGGATATCCAATGAGAGGTTGTGATGTGCAACCCCTCATTGGATAATATTGGTTTATATTGTACAAAATTTTGGGTCAACAGGGGTCAAACCCACAACCTCCATGACCACCCAAATCCTTAACATACCTACCACAACCAACACACCATCACAATGAACTTAACCTATAATGTCGCGGGTTATATTTAAATTCAAGTTAATGGTTCATTTGGGTGGATAAATGGATGAGGTCCTAATCCCTCGACCCTATCCTTATCCCTTAGTCCATACACCATACTACATGACCGTTCCATAAAATCCGCAGGGAGTTTAAGCATATGCAACCAGAGTTGTAACACATATAGTATATAATATATACTATATACTATATAAAACATATATATAACCAACAAACGAATATGCCATGGGAATAGAACCTAGACCTCTACTATAATAGTGGATAGTTTTAACCAACACCCCACATTTAGCGGGATTTCACTAAAATTAGAATTAAGTTGCCAATTAATCTGCATGGAAGTTGGAGGTTGAGCCCTATATGTTGGGCACATATCCCAATGATCGAGATGCATCCCTATGTGCAAAAATCCTGAGGCAAGGACAAGTCACAAATTTCGATACAGGTGTTGGAGCTGCCTTTGTTTTTTAGCCTATTTTGAATTTTATTTCTTAATGCTCGAAATCGAAAGTTGGTTTCCATATTTTCCTTTATTTTTTCCAAAATCTCGGAAGTCTCATCACGCGAGCGACGATGGTTATCATACTCTCAAGGTGAGTTATACTTTTCATTCAAATGATTTTTTCCCCTTTCTTACCTCGAGATTTCGTATGTCGGGTGTTATAGATCACATAGTTCACGAGTCCCGAAGAGAGAAATGGCGAAATAACCTTAAAGTTTTACCCAATTCAGTAGCGAGAGTAAAGATTTTCTAAACTATGATTAAGCATCGTCAGGATTTCGTGTCTCGGCATTTACTAACTCCAAAAGTCTTACCGTCGTAATCCCGATAGCCAAAACCACGAAACTCTTGTTTTAAGTAACCCAGGTTAGTGTTAAAGGTAAAAAGTTCAGTCGTGGTTAAACTCAGTTGGAAATTCGCAAGTCGGCATGTTTTCCCTCAAAAGCTACACCGTCAAAGCCCCAAGTCGCGAATTCGCGATAAAGATAGAAACGTAATTAATTAAACACTTAATCCAGTTTTATCCCCCAATTTAATTAAATCATATCATTGCAATCTCACGATTTCGCAACTCGGCATACGAATCTCTCGGAAGCTATACCTTCGAAGCTCCGAGTCGCGAAGTCGCGATATAAATAACCACGATATCTATTTTTTTTAAACATGATTAATTAAACACTTAATCCTCATTACATTTTTATTTAACCAAAGCTAATTATCGCAATCTCAGGTTTTAGAGGCTAGAACGGTTAGAGTGAAAACTCCATATGTAGCGAGTACCGAAAGATTAATTAATGTTGATAAAACCTGATTAATTGAGATAAGCCAATATTTTTCGTGATTTGATGCATGCATAGTCTACGAGGCAATCTTAATTTTTCCTTGCGCCAACTTGCGTTTCGAACTGTCAAAATTTATGGCATTACTTAGAAACAAGGCGAATCGACAAGTAAGGATTGGGTTTTTATTGCTAAATTATATTTAAGAATGATTTGACCGTTCTGTTCCTGAAAAGTACCAAGTTTTAAATGGTTGAATGTATAGATCTGTTATTTGTTATCGCAAATTCATTTCTACATTTCACAGAGAAAACTTTCTCAGTGAACTAATTTATGTATGTATACATATTTTTATCGCAGAAGAGATAAAGCAGGATCCCCCTCCATGGCCCCGCGAAAAGCGTCTAAAGCCAACGTTGAGGTTTTGGGACAAGGTTCAGACAATGGCTCTGATACTTCACCTCAAAATGTCGACTCTATCAAGACCTGGTCGTTTGTTTCTAAGGTTCTACAGTTTGAATTGGTAGATTATTCAGATGATTCTAGTGACAATGAAAAAGATGACTTGACCACCAAATATAAGATCGTCGTCCAAGCTGGAATGCATAAAGTAGAGGCCAGGCCACGATTGATCCCTTACAATGATATGGTCCGGTGGACATTAGACCATGTGGATATACCAACCAGAACCATCATAAATGAGCAGAGGGTCACTATTGGCACTTTCAGACCCGAACAACTTCAGGCTATGTACAAGTTGCCAATCGTGTCAAACCTTACATACAATGCCGAATTCTTGGAGAATTTCAAATAGAAGGAATGTGTGCAATATGACAAGACTATGTCCAGTTTAATCAAAGATTGTGTCTCACACCCTGTGAAGTTCAGGGCGGACAGTAACGATATATATTCAATAGCTTCTCTGGAACCACAGTTCAAATATGTAGCTATGATGACCTACAGATTATACGGGAGAGAGGACACCACACATTTTTTCCTTCAGTGGGTGCCTCTAATACATTCAGTCTTTGAAGGTTGTTCCTTTGACTGGGCTAAAATACTGTCTGATAGCTTGACTAGTCGAGTTACAGAGTATCGAGTGTAGAGGGAGAGAAGAAAGATTGCTTCATTCTTTATGTCCGCATACATTATGGACGCCATGTGTTTTCTAACGCCCTTTCACTTAATGAGCTGGAGTTAGACTCCATCAGAGGCCGAGCTCATCCACGTCTACCATTCAAAACTGTGGGAAAACAAAGCGGCAGATTTTGTGTATGAAATCTTTAACTGGGTAATGGTACTGCTGCATGTCACTATTTTCGGCCACCCGCCACCCAGGATCTCGGACAGTATAGAGATGAATTTGAGCAATATAGTCGACTGGTATGTAGAAGCAAAATTCTCATATCTCAGATTTTTCAGGGCTTCTGTTCCCCCGCATGCATTACCATTATTCATACCCGATAATCTGGATTGTCGTGAGGTTGCTAGGCAAACCGTAATTAGTGGCATAAGTAAGGAGCTTAAGGGATAATCAAAGAAGGTATGGTCACCTTTTCCTATTCATTTAAATTTATATTCTTTGTTAGATTTTGGGCATGCTAAAGCTGAGGCAGCAACCCTGGAAGACCTAAAATTGGTTCATATTGAATTCAAGAAACACGATCCGCAAAGGGTCGTAAGTAATCACTTGGCCAGTTGCGGACTCAAAAGATTCTAACATGAAAATTCTCCCTTGGATGACATTTTCCGAGGTGCAAGATCTTATGCCGAGGTTTTGGCTCGGATACAAGCCCTGGCACCCGAAGAGAGGGCCGATGTTCTAAAATTCCAAGAACATCGACGCAGTTGTCTTCCCGCAGTATTGCGGGGTGAGAATCCAAGTACAACAGAGGTGAAACAAAAAGAATCCGAAGGCTCCAAAGATGCGGCACCTAGCCAAGAAAAACACCAGGACAGGGAAGAGCAAACTAGGAGTCCGAAACCAGAGATAAAGACTCCCAAGCCGCCGAAAAAGCAGACTCCAGTTACTACTCCAAGACAGCCAGCTAAGAAAATCGGAGATCCCATCGCCTCCATTACTCCCTTGCAGTCAACTCAGGGAAACATAGACGCAGGGTGGATTTTAAATGAAGAATTGAGACCTATAAGGATGGAAGAGCTCCCTCCAAATGAGTTCTTTTTCGATAAGAAGAGAAAGGTTGTAGTAAAAAGAGAATTCTATCAGGAAGAGGGATCAACAGCCAAGAAGTTCAAGGTGTTGACCGATGGGAAAGACAAGAAGAAAGAAGATTTTGTGACAGAAATAGCCGGGACATTAGGGGCGTATGCTACAACAAACCAATTTTTAGTAGGGGTTTTGAAAAATCAGTTGAAGCGAAAAAATTGCCTCATCAAAACCTTAGAAGCTAAACTAGCCACAACAAAGGAGGCTTCCAAGGACCGGGCAAGTGCAGGAATAGAAAAATCAAGGCTAGCCGATAAAAAGGATATAGAGATGCTCAAAACTAAGCTTGAACAAGCAGAGCTGGTAGCTCAGACCGGTTAGATACAAGTGGTCCAGCAAAAAGAATTGATTGAGCAGCTACAGGCTAGAGTGGAAATCACCGAAAGTAAAGTTATAAATATCAGGATGTTCCAGTCCCAGGCGATGGAGATTAGGAGCAGGATTTCTGTAGCCCAGCGAAGTTTACTCGCCAAGGTAGAGATAATTCGGGACAACTGCTTACTCGTTGATCAAGTATTGGAAAATTTATCTGTCAGAGAAAGAGAAGCTGGAGCAGCTCAGGTTGCATTTCAAGAGGCTGTAATAGCTACAAACAACAGGGAATCAGGAAGTACTCCCAGGTTTTCCATTTCGGAGCAGACCAGAGGAAATATTTTATTGAAAGAATGGGAGCACAGTATATCAGAAGGTAAACTACAAGCCAAGAAGGTAATGAAATCCTTTGAAGAGGCTTTTGGTTCTATAGATGATAATCTGTTAAGTATTGATAGCAAAGGAAATGCTGAGACATTGAGTCAAATGAATATAGCAAAAATCTCACTTGATATAAATGAAAAAGAAGAAAGAGATTCGACCGAAATCTCACAAGTAACTATGGCAGACATAGTTCAAATAGATAAATATATTATTAAACCAAGCGTTCAATTGTGTGCTATTAACATCCTAGACCGACCGATGGAAGAAAGGTTGTCGCAATTAGCCCGAGATTTCTACTCTTTTGAGGCCAATTTTCAAGCGGAACCGTCAAGGTTGATATCTCAGCTGGTGGAAAGATGTGTCACTTGTACCGAGAATGTGAGAGGGCAAGCTTCTGGTACCAAATAAAGACAGAGATAAACAAATGAAACGATTGATCTCCTTCTTGTTGTAACTAAAAATCCTAGAATGATTGAGATTCCATCATATGTAAATCTGTATAAATATACAATAGAAGGAAGCAACAAAGGCTGGACCTTTTTGGGTCGATTGTAATAGAGGTTTTCTATCTTGAGAGTTAATATAAAGAAAATCCGAAGATTCTCAATTCTCTCACGACTGTGTTATGAGTTTGTTTCCATGTATCTCATATTTCATTTCATTTCATATATGTATCCGATGAATGCTTCGCTATAATTTAGTACAACCTCTACTATAGTGAATGAATTCTAGTTTTCTATATTGTTTACTATTTTTCCTCTGTACCAGCTATCAGCAGGTATAAGACCAGTCAACACTTTAGATTTCTATATATATATTTTATGCTTCATTGGGTTATTTCCTCATCTTTTTTCTTCTTCTGTTTATAAGTGAGATTCTCCCTTGATAGGAGCCTTACATGATAGACAGCTTAATGTTTTCTCCCACCTCATACATCTATATATAAAATATAACTCAGTTACGGGAAAGGGCCTTTGGTTTGCACCCTAATTTCACTACTGGAACTGTAAACTCTCCTTTATACGACCGAAATTGAGACAGCACCTAAAATTCCTCTGAGATTTTCTTATCATTTTGTTCCTCTATAACTGTCCCTGTAACAAGACAGCCTAATATCGAACCCGTACTATCAGATCAAACACATATTGCCTTAAATCTTTTTTATATTATTCTTAAAACAACCACTACTCGGGTTGAACTCGAACGTTCATGGGCAACGATTGAATGAGATATAAACATCCAAGAACAGTTGGAAGCTAGACAACGTCAACCTAGAAATCATCCCTAGCTTCCCTTGCTGAAGGTTGATATTTCTTCCTTCTTTAACCCTTACTCACTTTCGGAAAGCTAGACACTGTACTTCCAAGCCTTAAGTACAGACTCTGGAACAACATCTTTTTGGCGCCGCTGCTGGGGACCGAAGTTATGAAATCTTTTTCCCTGGGGAAATGACATTTTCTCAATGAAAGTGCCACCCTTTGATAGTGAACAAAGAGTGCACACCTTTTATAGGATTTCCAATATTTCACTTGGCGACTCCACGATTAATAAGTTGGCATCTGGACGAAGGAATACCAGGCAAAATCCGGATGGTAAATAGACCACACCCATTACCGATCCTGAGAAGATTTTAAAGGCGAGAGGATCTCTTAAGCCGACCCCTGCAATCTATCAGCCTAAATACCCACAACTGAAGACAAAGATTTCTTCTGAACCTTCAAATTCACGCAGCCCTCTCTTCGACACTAAGGATATAACATCAAACTGCTCCGAAGTTAGAAGCGAAACCCATTCGATAACCCCTGTAGAACATAAAGGAAAAAGTCATGTAGAAAATTTATCTACTGTCGATATATCATCGACTCTTCAGTTGAATTTCGTGACCTCACATGGTCTCGAATAATATTTCACACATCCAGCTTCTACACCCATTGGTTCCCCTAACTACATCTCTTGCAAGTCTGAAGAGCCAAGCCCTCGCATCCCTTACCAGTCATCCTCAAATTTTTCACCCCACGAAGAAAGTAAAGATTCACTTTTAATCTTCCAAAACCCCCTTTACAAATTTCCACTAATAACGATGGCAGCCATCAGAGGAGGAGGTGGAGGGGTTGTCAGAGGAGGAGGTAGAGGTGATCCTGAGGAAGGAGCTGGAGGCCAAGGGCCTGCCCCCCCTCCTAGAGTGTTTGTGAAAGTAGAAGCAAGATACGCTCCCTTGGTATTGCCCGTTCCTCTGCACGACCTTCCCGAAAATTATATAAAAAATTTACCAAAATTCATTGGGGAAGGAGATCTGATCACAGTTGAACACATAAATTTATTTGATCAATTCGAAGACATCCTAGGTCTTGAACATGAATACGTGTATTCGAGGCATGTTTTCCAAACCTTCGAAGGTCAGGTCCGAACTTGGTTTCAGAGTCTACCTGCAGGATCTTTCTTTTCCTATGATGCATTGGAAGATGCTTTCCTTAGACAATGGGGCGAAAGAAAGGACCACCTATATTATTTAATCGAGTTTGGGTCTTTAAGAAAAAAGAATTCAGAAATAGTTATGGAGTTTATTCAAAGATTCAACAAGCTGTATAACAAAATCCCAGCCGAGGTTAAACTGTCCCAACCCGCAGCCAAAGTAACTTTCGCGGGGGATTTCGAACTAGATTTTGCACTTCTTTTACGAGAAAGAAGGGGAGCTACTCTAAACCGAATGCAATATGACACTGTAGAAATTGAGTCAAATATGATGGCTTCTGGTAAGTTAAAAGCTAAAGTAGAAACGGGAAACCGAGAAACTAGACGCTTTAGAGAACAAGCAGGGCCGTCAGGGTCTAATAGATACATAGATGACAAAGTAGACGATATGGCCAGGGTAATTAAGGAACTATCTAATAAGATATCCAGAATGGAGCTAGAACAGGCTAAAGATGATTCTTTCGCCAAAAAGGATTTCAAGAGGAATCCCAATCCCCCAAACCAGCAAAGACAAATAATAAATGAAGATTAGAAAATACAAACTCCCCTAAAGAACGAAAATTTTATAGGAGCGAATGATCTCCAAGATTTTGGAGATTCAGATGAGGATGTCATGAACTTGGGTGATGACTCCACACAACCTTATCTGACTAGAGAGGATTATGAAAAATCTTTAAACACTCAACAATCATCTGTTAAGGGTGAAGAAAGAGATCATACTAACCTATGTAGCTATCAAGAAGAAATCGATATGGTAATGGCTGAGGTCCAACCTAAGTACAACTTGAGATCTAAGAGTAAGCCCATTTCAACTACTCAACCTAAGAAAACTCTCCCAAGAGGTCAAACTTATGAGCCTACTCCGGAAGAAACCCTGTTACCTAATAGCATAGCGAAAGTAGTAAACACACAAGAACCCGAGGTGGGAAAAATTGAGACCCAAACATAAGGAACCGAAACAGCTAATGAAATTACACCTTCAACCAAGATCACGAGTAATAAAGTGACCCAGACAAATAAGTTGGAAAAGAAGGATCTAGAAGTCCCAACTAGAGAAACAGACCAGGTGAGCTGAGCTTTCAGTTTCGAAAAACGAGATAAATAAAATTAAAATACCAATTCCTCTGGTAGAGTTAGCGAAAAACCCAGTTTATCGAAAGCAGTTTACCAAAGTGATAGGTGTTTTAGAGCCAGAAATCCAATCTGACATTTTGAACCTGGAAGATGATAAACCCAACATCACTTTTGGTCCACATTTTGAAGGGGCCAAAGACTCTGTTGCTCCCTTTTATATCACCTTAAATGTATACGATCAACTGTTACATAATTGCATGCTAAACTCCGGAGCCTCCCATAACGTGATGTCTAAAATTATTATGGACAAATTGGGTCTCCAGATCACCAGACCTTACTGAGATCTTTACTCTTTTGATTCGAGAAGAGTTAAATGTATGGGAATGATAAAGGATTTAGTAGTCACCCTGGCACAAGTCCCATTCAAGAGCATCTTGATGGATGTGGTCATTGTTGATATTCCCCCCAAGTACGGCTTACTGTTGTCTAGGTCATGGGGAGCCAAGCTGGGGGGTTCTCTTCAACTAGATATGACCTTCGCCACAATTCCTGTGTTTGGTGGGAAATTTACTCGGTTGTACAGGGAGACGAGGTTAGCATATACAATTAGCGACCCTCAAAATCTGAACAATTTCCCTATTTACATTGCAGATCAAGATTTAGGAAATTGTATCTTATCTTTTGACGATGGTTTAGATGGTTGTACAGAGGAAAACGATATAGAGCATGAAGAGTCAGGTTACATGACCGAGGATATGTGTAGCACCGGTATCTGGAAAATGTTTTTTTACAGTGCCTCGTCTTGCGAAGGGGCTGGTGCAGGAGTGTTGTTTGTGGCACCTGAAGAAAAGTTTGATGTTCCTTTTTCTTACAGACTACAATGGGATATAGATTATACTGTGAATACGAAGCCTTGGTCTTAGGATTAGAGGCTGCCAGGAAGCTAAAAATAAATAACCTAGAGGTATACGGAGATGCGGAGTTAATAGTCAAACAAATAAATCGACAGTACCAAGCCAGGCATCCCAGATTAAGATCATACAGGAATTGTGCCTGGGATCTGATGGAAAACTTTTTCTCATCTATAAATGTCCATTTCATCCCACGCGCAGAAAACTTACATGCCGATGCATTAGCTAAAGCGTCTTCAACTTTCACTCCTCCTACAACATTTAAATTGAAGTATCACATAGAGATAATACACAGACCATCTATACCAGATAATATCCAGCACTGGTAGGTTTTTGAGGATGATGAACAAATTAAGAAGTTTCTTGAAGTAGTAGGCGAATTTTCCGAAACTCATGCAGATCAAGAAAATCAGAATGACCAGATATGGATCATGCAAGAAGGGGAGGACCCTCAAGATTTCCAAGACAAAATCGCAAATCATCGCATGCTGGTCCTAAAAAATAACCAGATTTCGAAAGGATTGATCCCTCTAGAAAGATTGTTTGATCAAAACGACATACCTGTAAAATCTACCTTACAACCCCAACCAGAAGAGGTTGAGGACTATGACATAGGAACCAAAGAAGAATCCAGGATGGTTAAAATATCTAAACTCCTCCCCCCTAAAATAAAGGACAAATATAAGGACCTACTCAGACAATTTAAAGATGTTTTTTCCTGGTCTTACGACGAGTTAAGAACTTACAACACTACCGTGATCGATCACAAGATACCTTTAAAGCCTAGGGTCAAACCTTTTAGACAAAATCTTAGGCAGATAAACCCCATTTTATTGCAAGTGGTCGAGAGAGAAGTGAAGAAACTTTTAGAGGCGAAAATTATAGTACCTCTGAGATATTCCAACTAGGTGGCAAATCTAGTCCCGGTCAGAAAAAAGAGTGGGGAAATTAGACTGTGCGTAGATTTTAGAAATGTAAATAAGTCCTCTCTTAAAGACAATTATTTGTTGCCTATAATGAATCATGTGCTAGAAAGGGTAGTTGGGGCGAATAGAATGTCTTTGATTGACGGTTTCTCTGGATATAATCAAATCACCATGAATGAACAAGATAAAGAAAAAACAACTTTTACTACCCCTTGGGGTACGTTCATGTATGATAAAATGTCTTTCGGTTTGATGAATGCAGGAGCCATGTTCCAACGCACTATGGACATCGCTTTCATCGGAGAGACGGATAAGTTCGTGGTCATCTATCTCGATGATTTAACCATTTTCTCCAAATCCGACGAAGAGCATCTGGTACATCTTAAGCAAACATTCGAAAAATGCCATAGGTTTGGTTTGTCCTTAAACCCCAAGAAATCACACTTCGCCATGCAAGAGGGTAAATTATTGGGTCATGTTGTATCTAAGGATGGGATTAAGATTGATCCTAAGAGGGTTGAAGCGATAGACACTATAAACATTCCTAGAAATGTAAAAGAAATTCAATCTTTCTTAGGAAAAATAAATTTTTTACGAAGATTTATCCCAAATTTCACTGAAATTGTAAAATTGATCACAGATATGCTGAAAAAGAACAGCGAAGTAAAGTGGACAATAGAGGCCAAAGCGTCGTTTGCACACATTAAGAAAGTCACAGCCGAGTAACCGCTATTGGCAAGTCCTGATTATCTGAAAGACTTTCTTATTTTCTCATTTGCCTCTAAACACACGATTGCTGCATTGCTCCTCCAAAAGAACGAAGAGGGTTTCGAACAACTGATCGCCTTTTTCAGCAAGAGCCTCAGAGACGCAGAACTTAGATATGATATAATAGAAAAACAAGCGTACACCATGGTAAAAGCACTGAAGGCATTTAGAACATATGCATTACACTCCAAGAGCATTACGTACGTACCGACCAGTTCTGTGAAAGATATTTTGGTACAACCAGACAGTGATGGGAAAAGAGGACGATGGTTGGCCAAGATTCAAGAATTTGTCCTGGAAATCAAACCTACTAAATTGATAAAAGGACAAAGCCTGGCCAAACTTTTGGCTGAATCAAATCTCAGAGCTCTGGATATAAACTGCCTACAGGGATATGAGGAAAACATGAACATAAACAAGCTTGATGAACCAACAAGTGCAATTCAGATTGAGGAGAAGTTTGTATCATCAGAATGGTACAGAAACATAGTATCCTACCTGTTGACTCTAAAATGCCCGAGTGAACTATCACCATCAAAAGCTAGGACTTTAAAGCTTCATGCGGTTAAGTATTGTATCGCTGAAAATCAACTATATTGGAAAGACCCGCTAAGTTTCTTGTTAGTCTGCTTAGTCGAATCGGAAATAGAAAGGGTTATAAGTGAATTTCATGAAGGAGTTTGTGGAGGACATCATGCTTGGAGGGCCACAGCTTACAAAATTCTAAGGGCTGGGTATTACTGGCCAAAACTCTTTTTAGACGTTAACGCCAAGGTCTGAGCCTGTAACCCTTGTCAGCTATTTGCAGGTAAACAGAAACTCCCAGCGCTACCTTTAGTTCCAGTCAAAACTGAGGCCCCTTTTCAACAATGGGGGTTATATTTTATAGGAGAGATTAATCCACATTCTAGCGCCCAACACAAGTGGATCTTAACTACCACAGACTACTTTACTAAATGGGTGGAAGCTATTCCAACTAAAAGGGAAACTGACTCGGTGCTAATAGATTTCTTAGAAGACAATATCCTGTCAAGATTTGGCTTCCCCCGAAATATAGTCACGGATAATGCCCAGGCTTTCAAATCTATGGCTATGATCAGCGTCTGCCAAAAGTATAATATCGTTCTTGGTCATTCTACAATGTACTACCCCCAAGGAAATGGACTGGCCGAGTCATCTAATAAGAGCCTGATCAATATAATTAAGAAAGTGTTGGATGAAAACAAAAATTATTGGCATGTACATTTAAAGTACACTTTGTGGGCGAATCGCATAGGCACTAAAAAGTCTATCGGCATGTCTCCTTTTCAGATGGTATATGGGACAGATGTGGAGCTACCTATAAATTTAGCACTCCCCGTGATGAAATTGTGGCAAGATCAGAAAGAAGAACCTAATCATGTCACCAGGAGGATAAACCAGCTAATCGAGGTTCAACAACATAGGGTCGAAGTAGATGAAAGGATGCAGAAGTATCAGGACAACATGAAGGCATTATTTGACCGTAGGGCAAAGGACAGAGATTTCCTCCCAGGTGATTTAGTACTAAGGTGGGATGCAAGGAGGGAAGAAACAGTGAAACATGGTAAATTCGATCACCTCTGGTATGGGCCATTCAGAGTCTCAACTCTCGAAGGAAAAAATTCTTTCCTACTAGAAAATTTAGACGGTGAAATTCCCAACACCCCTGTCAACGGGCATTATCTAAATCATTATATGGCATAAACAGTCGCCCAAAAAAAAAAATGAAGAAGAAGATGATGTGTATATTTATATATAGGATTTTTTTTACATATATGTATATTTTTCATTTATGCATTGTTATTCTAATTTTCTTTTTCTTTCATGAATTTTCGACACCTTTCAGATAGCCTCGATAACCTTCGTATTTGCCTTTTACAGGATTCCAGCTGCAAACAAAACAAGCAGGAGAAGTAAACAGAAAGTTGGGTGTCAGAAATAAATTGGCTTAAATAGGTGATACAAAAGATTTTTTGATATTTTGAAAAGAAAATGAAACAGTAAAGTAAAGGTGAGATTTCCTAAAAGACTTGTTCTGAAGGGCTATCAAAGAAAACCGAGATAACCTCATTCAGACAACAACATCATCTGAACTAATAAATAACAGAACATTTCCATGGTTAAACGTTTACGAAAGAATAAGATGAAATAAACAAGTCACTCAAATTAAAGCAGTCAGTCAAAGTAAAGCGCCCCCGAAAAAGATTTTCAAGAGTCAGTTTTGATTTTTTGACCTCTGTTTTTCAGTCCATAAATCTCTATCTGTCACCCTTTTTTTTTTCGGGTTTACCCTTTAAAAAGTAATTATCTTTCCATTTTCGCATACGTAGGGAGAAGAGATTACGTTTCAACCTCGAGAGCTTCAAAGCAGATTGTGGAAATAAAGTGGGTCTTCACAACTCCTCGACCCCTTGCTAAACAAAGTGATGCTTAAAGTGATCCTGACTTTCCTAGGTTTTTCAACAGTTTCGGAGGATTGAGGCTTGCTCAAATAGAACACCCCAAAAAAGTTATTTTTCCCTTTCTCCCTRTGAACGAAGGTGTTGTGAAAGTTAAGGGAAGGTTGGTACCRAGTAATCAAAGTAAGTTGACAGACCTATAATGCAAAATATTACACAGATATCAGCCCTGATACAAACTGATTGCCCCCATCTTCGCACTCTAAAAAAGCAAATTATCATATAGGTGGTGAAAGGAAATTCATAAATGATTGCCCCCATCTAGTCCAAGAGAGGATGAAAGGAAATTCAGAAATGATTGCCCTCGTCTTAGCATTTAAATGCACAAATATTTTCTGAAGTGGTGAAAGGAAATTCAGTAAAGAGGGGTAGATAACTTCACCGGGGTACTGAACAGGCTCGCTGGCAGTGAAGCAATATTTGAGATATTTGTAAGGCTGTTATACATGAATATCACTCTACTCTGGTAACCAATTATTTTTAAAACTTGATCTACATCCCAAGTTCAGACAGGGCTTCCTGATTAAAAACATATAATTTTCTTCTTTTAAAGCAATCCGATAGCCACAAGATCTGTTGGTTCTCCTAGGACTGTTTTGATTGTCTCAAGGCAGATCTGAATTCAGTAACGGGAAGGGGAAAGTCGTGAAAGGGACTACATCTAAGTTTAAAAAGTATCTGAGTTTTGAAAATCTTTTCAAAGGTAAAAAACGAAATCCCCTTCCCCTTCGGTAGCCTATCCTCAGGAACTTTTTCGATGGATTAAAGCCATTGACTCCATTTACCCAATATCAGCACGTGGTCTATTGTTCTTCCCATCTTACAGGAAAATGGGATCCCTAGCTGGAGCCTATGTTGGAGCCACCTTTGTTTTTTAGCCCGTTTTGAATTTTATTTCTTAATGCTCAAAATCGAAAGTTGGTTTCCATATTTTCCTTTATTTTTTCCAAAATCTCGGAAGTATCATCATGCGAGCGGCGACGGTTATCATACTCTCAAGGCAAGTTATACTTTTTGTTCAAATGATTTTTTCCCCTTTCTTACCTCAGGATTTCATATGTCGGGCGTTATAGATCACATAGATCACGAGTCTCGAAGAGAGAAATGGAGAAATAACCTTAAAGTTTTACCTAGGTCAGTAGTGAGAGTAAATATTTTCTAAACTACGGTTAAGCATTGTTGGGATTTCATGTCTCGGCGTTTACTAACTCCAAAAGTCTTACCGTCATAATCCCGATAGACGAAACCATGAGACTCTTGTTTTAAGTAACCCAGGTTAGTGTTAAAGGTAAAAAGTTCAGCCGTGGTTAAACTCAGTCGGAAATTCGCAACTCGGCATGTTTTCCCTCAAAAGCTACACCGTTAAAGCCCCGAGTCGCGAAGTCGCGATAAAGATAGAAATGTAATTAATTAAACACTTAATCCGGTTTTATCCCCCAATTTAATTAAATCATATCATCGCAATCTCGTGATTTCGCAACTCGGCATACGAACCTCCCGGAAGCTATACCTTCGAAGCTCCAAGTCGCGAAGTCGCAATATAAATAACCACGATATTTGTTTTTTTTAAACATGATTAATTAAACACTTAATCCTGGTTACATTTTTATTTAACCAAAGCTAATTATCGCAATCTCGGGATTTAGAGGCTGGAACGGTTAGAGTGAAAACTCCAGATGTAGCGAGTACCGAAATATTAATTAACATTTATAAAACCTGATTAATTGAGCTAAGCCAGTATTTCCCGTGATTGGATGCATGCACAGTCTACGAGGCAATCTTAATTTTTCCTTGCGCCAACTTGCGTTTCAAACTGTCAAAATTTATGGCATTAATTAGAAACAAGGTGAATCCACAAGTAAGGATTGGGTTTTTATTGCTAAATTATATTTAAGAATGATTTGACCATTCTGTTCCTGAAAAGTACCGAGTTTTAAATGGTCGAATGTATAGATCTGTTATTTGTTATCGCAAATTCATTTCTACATTTCACAGAGAAAACTTTCTCAGTGAACTAATTTATGTATGTATACATATTTTTATCGCAGAAGAGCTAAAGCAGGATCCCCCACCATGGCCCCGCAAAAAGCGTCTAAAGCCAACGTTGAGGTTTCAGGACAAGGTTCAGACAACGTCTCTGATACTTCACCTCGAAGCGTTGACTCTATCAAGACCTAGTCATTTGTTTCTGAGGTTCTACAGTTCGAATTGGTAGATTATTCGGATGATTCCAGCGACAATGAAAAAGACGACCTGACCACCAAATAAAGTAGCGTCCAGGACATGAATTCTCCCTTACTATGATATGGTGTGGTGGGCATTAGACCATGTGGATATACCAACCAGAACCATCATCAACGAGCAGAAGGTCACTATTGGTACTTTCAGACCCGAACAACTTCAGGGTATGTACAAGTTTCCAACCATGTCAAACCTTACATACAATGCCGAATTCTTGGAGAATTTCAAACAGAAGGAATGTGTGCAATATGACAAGACTATGCCCAGTTTAATAAAAGATTGGGTCTCACACCCTGCGAAGTTCAGGGCGGATAGTAACAGTATATATTCAATAGCTTCTCTGGAACCACGGTTCAAATATGTAGCTATGATGACGTACAGATTATATGGGAGAGAGGACACCACACATTTTTTCCTTTAGTGGGTGAGTCTAATACATTCAGTCGCCGAAGGCTGTTCCTTCGACTGGGCTAAAATACTGTCTGATAGCTTGACCAGTCGAGTTACAGAGTATCGAGCGCAGAGGGAGAGCGAAAAGATTGCTTCATTCTTTATGTCCGTGCACATTACCGACGCCGTGTCTTTTCTAACACCCTTTCCCTTAATGAGCTGGAGTTGGACTCCATCAGAGACTGAGCCAATCCACATCTACCATTCAAAACTGTGGGAAAACAAAGCGGCAGATTTTGTGTATGAAATATTTAACTGGGTAATGGTACCACTGCATGTCACTGTTTTCGGCCACCCGCCACCCAGGATCTCAGACAGTATAGCGATGAATCTGAGAAATATAGCCGAATGGTATGTAGAATCATAATTCTCATATCTCAGAGTTTTCGGGGCTTCTGTTCCCCTGCATGCATTACCATTATTCATACCCGATAAGTTGGCTTGTCGTGAGGTTGCTAGGCAAACCGTAATCGGTGGCATAAGCAAGGAGCTTAAGGGATATTCAAAGAAGGGATGGCCACCTTTTCCTATTCATTTAAATTTATATTCTTTGTTAGATTTCGGGCATGCTAAAGCTGAGGCAATAGCCCTGGAAGACCTAAAATTGGTTCATATTGAATTCAAGAAACACTATCCGCAAAGGGTCGTAAGTAATGACTTGGCCAGTTGCAGACTCAAAAGGTTCAAACACAAAAATTCACCCTTGAATGACATTTTCCGAGGCGCAAGATCTTATGCCGAGGTTTTGGCTCAGATACAAGCCCTGGCACCCGAAGAGAGGGCCGATGTTCTAAAATTCAAAGAACATTGACGCAGTTGTCTTCCTGTAGTATTGTGGGGTGAGAATTCAAGTACAGCAGAGGTGCAAAAAAAAGAAGCCGAAGTCTCCAAAGATGCGGCACCCAGCCAAGAAAAACACCAGGACGGGGAAGAGAAAACTAGGAGTCCGGAGCCATAGAAAAGGACTCCCAAGCCACCGAAAAAGCAAACTCCAATTACTACTCCAGGACAGCCAACTAAGCAAATCGGAGATCCCATCGCCTCCATTACTCCCTTGCATTCAACTCAGGGAAACATAGATGCAGGGTGGATTTTAAATGAAGAATTGAGACCTATAAGGATGGAAGAGCTCCCTCCAAATGAGTTCTTTTTCGATAAGAAGAGAAAGGTTGTAGTAAAAGGAGAATTATATCAGGAAGAGGGATCAATTACCAAGAAGTTCAAGGTGTTGACCGATGGGAAAGACAAGAAGAAAGAAGAGTTTGCGACAGAAATTGCTGGGACATTTGGGGCGTATGCTAGAGCAAATGTCGGGGTTTTGAAAAATCATCTGAAGCGAAAAAATCGCCTCATCAAAACCTTAGAAGCTAAACTAACCATAGCAGAGGATGTTGCTAAGGACCAGGCAAGTGCAAGAATAGAACAAGCAAGGCTAGCCAATAAAAAGGAGATATAGCTGCTCAAAACTAGGCTCGAACAAGCAGAGTTGGTAGCTCAAACCGATCAGATACAAGTGGGCCAGCAAAAAGACTTGATTGAGAAGCTACAGGCTAGAGTGGAAATCGTCGAAAGTAAAGTTATAAATATCGGGATGTTCCAGTCCCAGGCAATGGATATTCGGAGCAGGGTTTCTACAGCCCAGCGAAGTTTGCTCGCCAAGGTAGAGATAATTCGGGACAACTGCTTACTCGTTGATCAAGTATTGGAAAATTTATCTGTCAGAGAAAGAGAAGCTAGAGCAACTCGGGTCTCATTTCAAGAGGCTGTAATAGCTGCAAACAATAGGGAATCGGGAAGTACTCCCAGGTTTTCCATTTCGGAGCAGACTAGAGGAAATATTTTATTGAAAGAATGGGAGCACAGTATATCAGAAGGTAAACTGCAAGCCAAGAAAGTAATGAAATCCTTTGAAGAGGCTTTTGGTTCTATAGATGGTAATCTGTTAAGTATTGATAGCGAAGGCAATGTTGAGACATTGAGTCAAATGATATAAACGAAAAAGAAGAAAGATATTCGGCCAAAATCTCACAAGTAACTATGGAAGACATAGTTCAAATAGATAAATGTATGATTAAACCAAGTGTGCAATTGTGTGCTATTGACATCCTAGACCGACAGATGGAAGAAAGGTTGCTGCAATTAGCCCAAGATTGTTACTCTTTTGAGGCCAATTGTCAAGCGGAACTGTCAAGGTTGATATCTCGGCTGGTGGAAAGATGCGTCACTTGTACCGAGCATGCAAGAGGGCAAGCTTCTGGTACCAAATAAAGACAGATATAAAGAAATGAAACGATTGATCTCCTTCTTGTTGTAACTGAAAATCCTAGAACGATTGAGATTCCATCATATGTAAATCTATATAAATATACAATAGAAGGAAGGAACAAAGGCTGGACCTTTTTGGGTCGATTGTAATAGAGGTTTTCTATCTTGAGAGTTAATATAAAGCAAATCCAAAGATTCTCAATTCCGTCACGACTGTGTTATGAGTTTTTTTCCTTGTATCTCATATTTCATTTCATTTCATATATGTATCTGATGAATGCTTCGCTATAATTTAGTGCAACCTCTACTATAGTGAATGAATTCTAGTTTTCTATATTGTTTATTGTTTTTCCTCTGTACCAGCTATCTGCAGGTATAAGACCAGTCAACAATTTAAATTTCTATATATATATATATATATTATGCTTCATCGGATTATTTACTCATCTTTTTTCTTCTTCTGTTTATAAGTGAGATTCTCCCTTGATAGGAGCCTTACATGATAGACAGCTTAATGTTTTCTCCCACCTCATACATCTCTATTTAAAATATATCTCAGTTACGGGAAAGGGCCTTTGGTTTGCACCCTAATTTCACTACTAGAACTGTAAACTCTCCTTTATACGACCGAAATTGAGACAACACCTAAAATTCCTCTAAGATTTTCTTATCATTATGTTCCTCTATGACTGTCCCTGTAACAAGACAACCTAATATCGAACCCGGACTATCAGATCAAACACATATTGCCTTAAATATTTTGATATTATTCTTAAAACAACCACTACTCGGGTTGAACTCGAACGTTCATTGGCAGTGATTGAACAGGATATAAACATCTAGGAACAGTTGGAATCTAGACAATGTCAACCCAGAAATCATCCCTAGCTTCCCTTTCCGAAGGTTGATATTTCTTCCTTCTTTACCCCTTACTCACTTTCGGATGCCTAAACACTTTACTTCCAAGCCTTAAGTACAGACTCTGGAACAACATCTTTTTGGCACCGCTGCTGGGGACCGAAGTTACAAAATCTTTTTCCCTAGGAAAATGACATTTTCTCGTTGAAAGTGCCACCCTTTGATAGTGAACAAAGAGTGCACACCTTTTAAAGGCTTTCCAATCTTTCACTTGGTGACTCCATGATTAATAAGCTGGCATCTAGACAAAGGAATACCAGGCAAAACCCGGATGGTAAACAGACCACACCCGTTACCGATCCTGAGAAGATTTTAAAGGCGAGAGGTTCTATTAAGCCGACCCCTGCAATCTATCAGCCTAAATACCCACAACGGAAGACCAAGAGTTGTTTTGAACCTTCGACTTCACGCAGCCCTCTCTTCGACACTAAGGATCTAACATCAAACTGCTCCGAAGTTAGAAGCGAAACTCGTTCAACAGCTCCTGTAGAACATAAAGGGAAAAGTCATGTAGAAAATTTATCTACTGCTGATATATCGTCGACTCTTCAGTTGAATTTCATGACCTCACACGGTCTCGAAGAATATTTCACACATCCAGCTTCCACACCCGTTGGTTCCCCTGACTACATCTCTTGCAAGTCCGAAGAGCCAAGCCCTCGCATCCCTTACCAGTCATCCTCGGATTTTTCACCCGGTGAAGAAGGTAAAGATTCACTTTTAATCTTCCAAAACCCCTTTTACAACTTTCCACTAATAACGAAGGCAATCGCCGAAGGAGCAGGTGGAGAGGTTATCAGAGGAGGAGGTAGAGGTGCTCATGGGGGAGGAGCTAGAGGCTAAGGGCCTACCCCCCCTCCCAGAGTGTTTGCGAAAGTAGCAGCAAGATACGCTCCCTTGGTATTGCTCGTTCCTCTGTACGACCTTCCCGAAAATTATATAAAAAATTTGCCAAAATTCACTGTGGAAGGAGATCTGACCACAGTCGAACACATAAATTTATTTGATCAATTTGCAGACATCCTAGGTCTTGAACATGAATATGTGTATTCGAGGCTTCTTGTCCAAACCTTCGAAGGTCAGGTCCGAACTTGGTTTTGGAGTCTACCTGCAGGATCTATGTTGTCCTATGATGCCTTGGAAGATGCTTTCATTAGACAATGGGGTGAAAGAAAGGACCACCTATATTATTTAACCGAGTTTGGGTCTTTAAGAAAAAAGAATTCAGAAATAGTTATGGAGTTTATTCAAAGATTCAACAAGCTGTATAACAAAATCTCAGCCGAGGTTAAACCATCCCAACTCGCAGCCAAAGTAACTTTCGCAGGGGCTTTCAAACCAGATTTTGCACTTCTTTTACGAGAAAGAAGGGGAGATACTCTAAACTGAATGCAAGATGACGTTGTAGAAATTGAGTCAAATATGATGGCTTCTGGTAAGTTAAAAGCTAAAGTAGAAATGGGAAACCAAGAAACTAGACGCTTTAGAGAACAAGTAGGGTCGTCAGGGTCTAATATATACACAGATGACAAAGTAGATGATATGGCCAGGGTAATTAAGGAACTGTCTAATAAGATATCTAGAATGGAGCTAGAATAGGCTAAATCTGATTCTTTCACCAAAAAGGATTTCAAGAGGAATCCCAATCCCCCAAACCAGCAAAGACAGATAAAAAACGAAGATCAGAAAATACAAACTCCCCTAAAGAACGAAAATTTTATAGGAGCGAATGATCTCCAAGATTTTGGAGATTCAGATGAGAATGTCATGAACTTGGATGATGACTGCACACAACCTTATCTGACTAGAGAGGATTACAAAAAATCTTTAAACACTCAACAATCGTCTCTTAAGGGTGAAGAAAGAGATCATATTGACCTGTGTAGCTATCAAGAAGAAACCGATATCGTAATGGCTGAGGTCCAACCTAAGTACAACTTGAGATCTAAGAGTAAGCCCATTTCAACTACTCAACCTAAGAAAATTCTCCCAAGAGGTCAAAATGATGAGCCTACTCCGGAAGAAACCCTGTTACCTAACAGCAAAGCGAAAGTAGTAAACACACAAGAAACCAAGGTGGGAAAAGTTGAGACCCAAACACAAGGAATCGAAACAGCTAATGCAATTACACCTTCAACCAAGATCATGAGTAATAAAGTGACCCAGACAAATAAGTTGGAAAAGAAGGATCCGGAAGTCCCAACTAGAGAAATAGACAAGGTGAGCAGAGCTTTCAGTTTCGAAAATGAGATAAATAAAATTAAAATACCAATTCCTCTGGTAGAGTTATCAAAAAACCCAGTTTATCGAAAGCAGATTACCAAACTGATAGGTGTTTCAAAGCCAGGAAGCCAATCTGACATTTTGAACCTGGAAGATGATAAACCCAACATCACTTTTGATCCACATTTTGAAGGGGCCAAAGACTCTATTGTTCCCTTTTATATCACCTTAAATGTATACGATCAACTGTTACATAATTGCATGCTAGACTCTGGAGCCTCCCATAACATGATGCCTAAAATTATTATGGACAAATTGGGTCTCCAGATCACCAGACCTTACGGAGATCTTTACTCTTTTGATTCAAGAAGAGTTAAATGTATGGGAATGATAAAGGATTTAGTAGTCACCCTGGCATAAGTCCCATTCAAGAGCATCTTGATGGATGTGGTCATTGTTGATATTCTCCCCAAGTACGGCTTACTGTTGTCTAGGTCATGGGGAGCCAAGCTGGGGGTTCTCTTCAACTAGATATGACCTTCACCACAATTCCTATGTTTGGTGGGCAATTTACTCAGTTGTACAGGGAGACGAGGTTATCATATACAGTTAGCGACCCTCAAAATCCAAACAATTTCCCTATTTACATTGCAGATCAAGATTTAGGAAATTGTATCTTATCTTTTGACGACGGTTTAGATGGTTGTACAGAGGAAAACGATATAGAGCATGAAGAGTCAGGTTACCTGACCAAGGATATGTGTAGCACCGGTATCTGGAAAATGTTTTTTGACGGTGCCTTGTCTTGCGAAGGGGATGGTGCAGGAGTGTTGTTTGTGGCACCTGAAGAAAAGTTCATTGTTCCTTTTTCTTACAGACTGCAATGGGATATAGATTATACTAACAACGTATGTGAATACGAAGCCTTGGTCTTAGTATTAGAGGTTGTCGGGAAGCTAAAAATAAATAACCTAGAGGTATACGGAGATGTGGAGTTAATAGTCAAACAAATAAATTGACAGTACCAAGCCAAGCATCCCAGATTAAGATCATACAGGAATTGTGCCTGGGATTTGATGGAAAACATTTTGTCATCTGTAAATGTCCACTTCATCCCATGCACAGAAAACTTACATGTTGATGCATTAGCTAAAGAGTCTTCAACTTTAACTCCTCCTACAACCTTTAAATTGAAGTATCACATAGAGATAAGACACAGACCATCTATACCAGATAATATCCAGCATTGGCAGGTTTTTGAGGATGACGAACAAATTAAGAAGTTTCTTGAAGAAGTAGGTGAATTTTCTGAAACTCATGCAGATCAAGAAAATCAGAATCACTAGATATGGATCATTCAAGAAGGGGAGGACCCTCAAGCTTTCCAAGACAAAATCGCAAATCATCGCATGTTGGTCCTAAAAAAATAACCAGATTTCGAAAGGACTGATCCCTCTTGAAAGACTGTTTGATCAAAATGACATACCTGTAAAATCCACCTTACAACCCCAACCAGAAGAGGTTGAGGACTGTGACATAGGAACCAAATAAGAATCCAGGATGGTTAAAATATCTAAACTCCTCCCCCCTGAAATAAAGGACAAATATAAGGACCTACTCAGACAATTTAAAGACGTTTTCGCCTAGTCTTAGGACGAGTTAAGAACTTACGACACTACCGTGATCGATCACAAGATACCTTTAAATCCTGGGGTCAAACCTTTTAGAAAAAATCTTAGGTAGATCAACCCCATTTTATTTCCTGTGGTCGAGAGAGAAGTGAAGAAACTTTTAGAGGTGAAAATTATAGTACCTCTAAGATATTCCAACTGGGTGGAAAATCTGGTCCCGGTCAGAAAAAAGAGTGGGGAAATTAGACTGTGCGTAGATTTCAGAAATTTAAATAAGTCCTCTCTTAAAGACAACTATTTGTTGCCTAAAATGGATCATGTGCTAGAAAGGGTAGTTGGGGCGAATAGAATGTCTATGATTGAAGGTTTCTCTGGATATAATCAAATCGCCATGAATGAACAAGATAAAGAAAAAACAGCTTTTACTACCCCTTGGGGTACGTTCATGTATGATAAAATGCCTTTCGGTTTGATGAATGCAGGAGCCACGTTCCAACGCGCTATGGACATCACTTTCATTAAAGAGAGGGATAAGTTCGTGGTCATCTATCTCGATGATTTAATCGTTTTCTCCAAATCTAACGAAGAGCATCTGGTACATCTTAAACAAACATTCGAAAAATGTCGCATGTTTGGTCTATCCTTAAACCCCAAGAAATCACACTTCGCCATGCAAGAGGGTAAATTATTGGGTCATGTTGTATCTAAGGATGGGATTAAGATTGATCCTAAGAGGGTTGAAGCGATAGACACTATAAACATTCCTAGAAATGTAAAAGAAATTCAATCTTTCTTAGGAAAAATAATTTTTTTATGAAGATTTATCCCAAATTTCATTGAAATTGTAAAATTGATCACAGATATGCTGAAAAAGGACAGCAAAGTAAAGTGGAAAATAGAGGCCAAAGCGTCATTCGCACACATTAAGAAATTCATAGCCGAGGCACCTATATTGGCAAGTCCCGATTATCTGAAAGACTTTCTTATTTTCTCATTTGCCTTCGAACACACGATTGCTGCGGTGCTCCTCCAAAAGAACGAAGAGGGTTTCGAACAGTCGATCGCCTTTTTCAGCAAGAGCCTCAGAGACACAGAACTTAAATATGATGTAATAGAAAAACAAGCATATGCCATGGTAAAAGCACTGAAGGCATTTAGGCATTTAGAACATATTGTAAAAATTTCGACGTTCTATTTGCGACGTTATGGACAAAATTGTCCATATTGTCGCAAAATAAAGGAAATTTAAAAAAAAAAAAATCATATTGCCCGTTAACGTCGGTATTTCCACGTTGACGTCTCTCTTGCCACAGTGATGTCTCTCTTGCCACATTGACATCGCTCTTGCCACGTTTTCCACCTAGTCGTCCTTCTTCCCACATTTATGACATAAACGTCTCTCTTGCCACGTTTGTGAAGATTGATGTCGCAATTGCGACATTTTGGAAACTAGGTTTTCCTCTCCAATGGTCACCTTAGTATGTTGACCAAGTCAAAATACTAACGATCACTTAGGTTTTTTTTACGTTGGAATTGCGACGTTATAAAATCTATAAATATGTTGCATTTGACAGATGTTGCGACAAGTTTTCTATAATAACGACGCTTCAAAAAGGGTTTGAGGGTCTTCTAACCATGTCAAATTTCGATGCATACAGGAACATATTGAATAAATTTCAACTTTGGCCCCATTCACTAGTGCTCACTATGCAGGGTCGGTGCATGACATTTGTGGTGGTTGAATTGGAAGTTCCATGACATTTTAAGAGAGTTCCAACAAAGATTCTACGGATGGAAACAACGACATTTGACAAATATGAGACGCCCCATTATGAATGTTGTTGCAAACATGGACGATCTCAAATATTATGTGGTCAAGACATCAAACATCCTTGAGTCTTGAAACCCTCCCATACCATCAACGCATGTGTCTAGTCTAACCATGTCAAATTTCGATGCATACAGACACATATTGAAGAAATTTCAACGTTGGCCCCATTCACTAGTGCTAACTATGCGGGGTCGGTGCATGACATTTGTGGTGGTTGAATTAGAAGTTCCATGACATTTCAAGAGAGTTCCAACAAAGATTCTAGGGATGGAAACAACGACATTTGACAAATTAATATGAGACGCCCCATTATGAATGTTGTTGCAAACATGGATGATCTCAAAGATTTTGTGGCCAGGACATCAAACATCCTTGAGTCTTGAAACCCTCCCATACCGTCAAGGCATGTGTCTAGTCTAACCATGTCAAATTTCGATGCATATAGTCACATATTGAAGAAATTTTAACGTTGGCCCCATTCACTAGTGCTCCCTATGCGGGGTCAGTGCATGACATTTGTGGTGGTTGAATTGGAAGTTCCATGACATTTCAAGAGAGTTCCAACAAAGATTCTATGGATTGAAACAATGACATTTGACAAATTAATATGAGACGCCCCATTATGAACGTTGTTGCAAACATGGACGATCTCAAAGATTATGTGGCCGGGACATCAAACATACTTGAGTCTTGAAACCCTCCCATACCGTCAAGGCATGTGTCTAGTCTAACCATGTCAAATTTCGATGCATACAAGCACATATTGAAGAAATTTCAACGTTGGCCCCATTCACTAGTGCTCACATGGACGATCATGTAATAAATATGACATATATAACTAAATATGGGGAAGGTTGACTTCTATATAACTACAATATGGGGAGGGTTTCTTGACTTCTATACTTGATTGTTTGGGGAAGGTTGTGTTTCTCTTTATGTTCATATATTTGAAGAGAGGATTAGAGCATTTAGAGTATTCAGGACACTCTCAGGATTACTTTTGAAATACAAATAAAGGGGGATAAATGTCTAGCCACATGTATTCTTCTTCATATATTCATGTTGCATTGACATACACAACTGATCTAGAAATATAGCGATAGTATATTTTTTTTTCTTTTCCATTTATTTGACCCGAGTAAGTGGGGAATTATCCCCTATCACAACTACCATTTCAATAAATTGATATCTTCATAAAAAAACCATGTAGAGTATTTACATCTATATATGTGAAAACTAAGGAAAACTGCATTGAAACCAATCAACCATCCATCACCATTCTAACCATAAACACCATAGAATTCAAAAGGATGTTTCTAAATTATATAGAAACCCAACAAAAATCATAGAGAAAATTCACTAATCTAGGTTGTATCTTGCATAATCAATTTTTGGATATAAGTAGTAATAGTGAAATGGTAGAAAACTATGTGAATGTTAATTGGTGCAGTTAATTAACAAAACCAACAAATTAGTATGGTAATAAGACACTATGGATCAAATCAAAGAGCATGGTTTTTTGATAATTGAAATAATTGGATTGATAGTAGAGAGGGTCATGAAAAATTGAGGTTTATGAAACTAGTCCACTAATTGGAGGATAAATATATTCTCCAAGTCAACAACTACAGTATAATTGTAATTACACATAGGAGGCTTAAATGTAATAAAATTAATGGTGTTTTTCGTATAACTATGGGTGATATAACATAAGCCCTATTCTAACAAAGTAACAATAATTGGAACCTACAAATAAGAATGGGTAATTGCTACCATTAAAATCTCCCTCCAATACTACTTAGACTAAGGACTAAACATAATATGAAATCATTAATTTAACCAGAAACCCAAATTGAAGGCATTGGTTGTGCTCTACATTACTAGAATCAATTATTTTAGATGAAAAAGACTAAATCACTAACCCATTATTTTCTAAGAGTGAGCCCTAATAAGACAATGGTTGAAAGACTTGACACCCCCAAATCTCTTCAAAATGCTTCTGTTTTAGGTGTTTATATTGATGAGAGTATAAACTATGAATAAATCACTCACCTAGTTAATCTAGCCGATGAAATTGTGACCATTAAACCCCTAAATCAAAGATTTCGAGGTGAATTTTGAGCTCTATTAGGAGATCAACTGGACAATGTCTTGAACCAAGCTAGCTATTGTATTAAGTCATAATTACTAAATAAGAAAAAAATCACAAGGACTGCCATATATTCATTTATCATGGATATTTAAATCACCACACACCAAGTTTTTTACTAATATCCCTAAAAAGAGACCACCGATATTGTTATTAAATGGTCAAGAGACCACAAAAACTTTCATTAAATGATTAAGAGACCATGAATACTATTTCATTAAATGATCAAGAATCTATTTTTTTCTTCGTTTCTTAGGGCTATTATTTCCTACACCATTCAATTATTTTGCAACCATCCCTTTGGTTAATAACATGACACAACGGAGGGTTGGGCCTCATTATAAGGTTGTTGGTTGTGAAATTGAAATTATCAAATAAACTAATTATAAAAAAGGGTTCAATGTCAAGTTTGGAAACCCTTCTATGAACGAAAAAGAAGAAAGAGATTCAGCCGAAATCTCACAAGTAACTATGGCAGACATAGTTCAAATAGATAAATGTATGATTAAACCAAGTGTGCAATTGTGCGCTATTGACATCCTAGACCGACAGATGGAAGAAAGTTTGCCGCAATTAGCCCGAGATTGTTACTCTTTTGAGACCAATTGTCAAGCAGAACTCTCAAGGTTGATATCTCGGCTGGTGGAAAGATGTGTCACTTGTATCGAGCATGCAAGAGGGCAAGCTTCTGGTACCAAATAAAGACAGATACAAAGAAATAAAACGATTGATTTCCTTCTTGTTGTAACTGAAAATCCTAGAACGATTGAGATTCCATCATATGTAAATTTGTATAAATATACAATAGAAGGAAGGAACAAAGGCTGGACCTTTTTGGGTTGATTGTAATAGAGGTTTTCTATCTTGAGAGTTAATATAAAGCAAATCCGAAGATTCTCAATTCCGTCACGACTGTGTTATGAGTTTGTTTCCTTGTATCTCATATTTCATTTCATTTCATATATGTATCTGATGAATGCTTCGCTATAATTTAGTGCAACCTCTACTATAGTGAATGAATTCTAGTTTTCTATATTGTTTACTATTTTTCCTCTATACCAACTATCTACAGGTATAAGACCAGTCAACAATTTAGATTTCTATATATATATATATTATGCTTCATCGGTTTATTTACTCATCTTTTTTCTTCTTCTGTTTATAAGTGATATTCTCCCTTGATAGGAGCCTTACATGATAGACAGCTTAATTTTTTCTCCCACCTCATACATCTCTATTTAAAATATAGCTCAGTTACGGGAAAGGGCCTTTGGTTTGCACCCTAATTTCACTACTAGAACTGTAAACTCTCCTTTATACGACCGAAATTGAGACAACACCTAAAATTCCTCTGAGATTTTCTTATCATTTTGTTCCTCTATGACTGTCCCTATAACAAGACAACCTAATATCGAACCCGGACTATCAAATCAAACACATATTGCCTTAAATATTTTGATATTATTCTTAAAACAACCACTACTCAGGTTGAACTCGAACGTTCATTGGCAGTGATTGAATAGGATATAAACATCCAGGAACAGTTGGAAGCTAGACAACGTCAACCCAGAAATCATCCCTAGCTTCCCTTGCCGAAGGTTGATATTTCTTCCTTCTTTACCCCTTACTCACTTTCGGATGCCTAAACAATGTACTTCCAAGCCTTAAGTACAGACTCTGGAACAACATATTTTTGGCGCCGCTGCCGGGGACCGAAGTTACGAAATCTTTTTCCCTGGGAAAATGACATTTTCTCGTTGAAAGTGCCACCCTTTGATAGTGAACAAAGAGTGCACACCTTTTAAAGGCTTTCCAATATTTCACTTGGTGAATCCATGATTAATAAGCTAGCATCCAGACGAAGGAATACCAGGCAAAACCCGGATGGTAAATAGACCACACCCGTTACCGATCCTGAGAAGATTTTAAAGGCGAGAGGCTCTCTTAAGCCGACCCCTGCAATCTATCAGCCTAAATACCCACAACGGAAGACCAAGAGTTCTTTTGAACCTTCAACTTCACGCAGCCCTCTCTTCGACACTAAGGATCTAACATCAAACTGCTCCGAAGTTAGAAGCGAAACCCGTTCGACAACTCCTGTAGAACATAAAGGCAAAAGTCCTGTAGAAAATTTATCTATTGCTGATATATCGTCGACTCTTCAATTGAATTTCATGACCTCACACGATATTGAAGAATATTTCACACATCCAGCTTCCACACCCGTTGGTTCCCCTGACTACATCTCTTGCAAGTCCGAAGAGCCAAGCCCTCGCATCCCTTACCAGTCATCCTCGGATTTTTCAGTCGACGAAGAAGGTAAAGATTCACTTTTAATCTTCCAAAACCCCCTTTACAACTTTCCACTAATAACGATGGCAACCGCCAGAGGAGGAGGTGGAGGGGTTATCGGAGGAGGAGGTAGAGGTACTCATGGGGGAGGAGCTGGAGGCCATGGGCCTGCCCCCCCTCCCAAAGTGTTTGTGAAAGTAGAAGCAAGATACGCTCCCTTGGTATTGCCCGTTCCTCTGTACGACCTTCCCGAAAATTATATAAAAAAATTGCCAAAATTCACTGCGGAAGGAGATCTGACCGCAACCGAACACATAAATTTATTTGATCAATTCGCAGACATACTAGGTCTTGAACATGAATATTTGTATTCGAGGATTCTTGTCCAAACCTTCGAAGGTCAGGTCCGAACTTGGTTTCGGAGTCTACCTGCAGGATCTATGTTGTCCTATGATGCCTTGGAAGATGCTTTCCTTAGACAATGGGGTGAAATAAAGGACCACCTATATTATTTAACCGAGTTTGGGTCTTTAAGAAAAAAGAATTCAGAAACAGTTATGGAGTTTATTCAAAGATTCAACACGCTGTATAACAAAATCCCAGCCGAGGTTAAACCGTCCCAACTCGCAGCCAAAGTAACTTTCGCAGGGGCTTTCAAACCATATTTTGCACTTCTTTTACGAGAAAGAAGGGGAGCTACTCTAAACCGAATGCAAGATGACATTGTATAAATTGAGTCAAATATGATGGCTTCTGGTAAGTTAAAAGCTAAAGTAGAAATGGGAAACCGAGAAACTAGACGCTTTAGAGAACAAGCAGGGTCGTCAGGGTCTAATATATACACATATGACAAAGTAGACGATATGGCCAGGGTAATTAAGGAACTGTCTAATAAGATATCTAGAATGGAGCTAGAACAGGCTAAATCTGATTATTTTGCCAAAAAGGATTTCAAGAGGAATCCCAATCCCCCAAACCAGCAAAGACAGATAAAAAACGAAGATCAGAAAATACAAACTCCCCTAAAGAACGAAAATTTTATAGGAGCGAATGATCTCCAAGATTTTGGAGATTTAGATGAGAATGTCATGAACTTGGGTGATGACTGCACACAACCTTATCTGACTAGAGAGGATTACGAAAAATCTTTAAACACTCAACAATCGTCTGTTAAGGGTGAAGAAAGAGATCATATTGACCTGTGTAGCTATCAAGAAGAAACCGATATGGTAATGGCTGAGGTCCAACCTAAGTACAACTTGAGATCTAAGAGTAAGCCCATTTCAACTAGAATATAACCCAATTCAAATAGTTTGTAGTAACCTATATGGTGACATGAAAAAACCTTTGGAAAATGGAACAGTAGATTAAGTTACCAGGAAGACTTGAGTATGGGTATTCAATATAGTAAGTGCAATTCCTTCCCTCTATATCTGAATATGGAGGACCAAGTACATCAAGCACTGCACAAGATGTAACTGCTCGAAAAGAATGTATATTGCCTCCAGATGTGGGATACAATACAGATGTGTCACAAGGAGATGTAAAAACATTATCAACCTCCAATATTGCTAACCTTACTGCATGAAAGAACCGACATAAAATGAGTTAAATTTTCTTCAAGCATTAACGAGAGCAGCTTTCTTTCCTCTAGCTGAGAGACATCAAAAAAGATGATGGGAAAACCAAGGGTTTTCAAGGAGAGGATTAATATACAGGATCACTTTCATGGCTAAAACTAGAAATCTCTCAAACATACAACAAACATATACATCTCCAATTAAAAATATAAAATAGCAACGTAGTAAAAGGAATTATAATTAAGAGGGCTTACATTGGGATGGGTTAGAATTTGTTTGTGTTGATGGGGTAAACCCAATCATAATATTTTATGTACATAGATCCAAAAAGAAGCTTGCTAAGAACAGTGATTCCAGGATGATTGTGAAAAGGAATAACCATTGATGCTGGCAGACAAAATACACCTATCTAAACAATGAATAAAGTCAGTTTTTCCTGTATACAACAGTATGCAAACACCTCAACATAAGATCTTCCAAAAGTTAAAGAGAAGCAGTATTCGAGCCACCATTCGAGAGAGGAATTGAGGGTTTGAAAAGAGGAGAACAAGAACAATTCGAGCCACCATTCAAACCAGAACAATAGGCACGATTTTAAGCACAATTGGGAATCTAGGCAGAGGGGAAAAATAATTCAATTATCAAGGAACAGAGGTAAGCTCCAACTCAGCCATTTTCCTTCAGATGTCCAAAAACGAATTGGTACTTGGGTATCTTTGAAATCACTATTTTGAAAACAAAGGTGTGCATTTTTGTGAAGTCATTTTCTGAAAATGAATTTATGAGTTTTTGAAGAAGAAAAGTTGTAAAGGGTTTGTGCATTTTTTAAGTATATTCTTGTGAATTTATGAAGTGGAAGAGTTGTGAATTTCTAAAGGAAAGAAATTGGGCATTTTCTGAAGAAGAGGATTTTATTTGCAAATGAGAATTAAACATTTCAAAACATAAATTACTCAACTAAACCTTTGTTAAAGTTTTTCAAACACCAGCAAGCTTTAAAAATTGATTTTTTCTTAGATGGTTGTAAGATTTGAAGTCACACTTGCAAGTCTAGGTGAAAGCTAGAAAGTTGGACATGGAGTTGGAGCATATGAGGTCACTTATAGAAATTTGGGGATCAACCCCATGCACGATGAGTCGGGTTCCCCCCGAGGTACATTCCCCCCTAGTTTGGCTTGTCTCGATCACACCATTCCAATAGCATGCCACACCACAAAGCATAGCACCTTGCTTGTGAACACAAGGAACAATGAAGCCAAAGCTAATCGCACCATGGTCAATCACTGCCTCCTCAACCAAAGAACAATATGTTCCAACTTCCCCAAGCTAGAGTTTGATATCTCGATGGAGAAACACCTCGAGCAACAAGGAGGTGGATGGGACCCTACCCTGCTTATTGATAAGCCACCAATTAATGGGTGGGGCCTAAACCCAAATGGTGGTGACCCACCTTCAAAACTATCATCAATGTTTAGTTATTGTGCCCATCTTTAATGTGGCCAGTAGGCCATCTTATTTGGTTTCAGCTCTCTATTCTCTGGACTAGGGCCATATCATTGTTCCAATTCTGGAATTGTGAAGCCCTCCAGGCTTAGACTACTTATTTTTTAATAGCCCTATGGGAATATGATAGGTGCTATTTTTTTCTTGTGGCTGTTGCCTTTGCAGCCAATTTTTCTTTTGTATAAAATGCCTGTAAATATCACTTATTAATAAAGTTTAAAGGAAGCATTTTATTCCAAATAAACCCTGACTTCCTACTTACTAACTTAGTTTTTTTTGCTTCAAAAGACATGAAGAAAACATGTCTATTATAATCACAATCACCACATGTCATACACATTTTAGAATTTCAATTGTTTAATAATGGTTAATACACGTGTTATTTTAATTAATTTATTAGTTCCAATATTATTATTATTATCACGTACATTACAGGCCTCACGTTTTGGAGCAGCTTCGTCCTTGAAGAATGGCTACAGCTGTTGCTAACTCTAGCTAACATGATTACACAAACTAGATGGGTTTTGGTGTCATTTTGAAGATGATATTTGTAATGATTGTGGAATCGATTCAAATTTTGAGTGGCATGTAGGGAATTTTTGTTAACTTCTCTATTGTTGTGATGAATATGTGTGCATCCTCTTGCTAATAATAAGACATTGTGATTCTTGTTAATATCACTTTAGTCCTAGTCAAGAACATTACAAACCTCCCTTTATTTAGAAGCTTTGTCCTTGAAGCATGGTTGAAGTTGTTGCCACCTCTAACTAGAAGCAGGGCTTCATAAAATAGATGGGTTCTAGTCACTTTGGATATGCCATTTGTAATGACCATGGAATCCTCTACTCAAGGTTTGAGTGGGGCATATGTAATTTTCATTTCCTTCTTTATTATTATGATGAACATACATGCAACCTCTCTCTAATGTTGTCATCACAGGTATGGTGGACTCTCAATATGGGTTCTCAAAGCCATGTAATGTTCCATTTACAAATATTGTTGGATAAGCATTAATCATTGGTAGTTGGGCAGCAATTACAATTTACTAATTCCATGGTATTTTACAGATAAAATTGGTATAGAGTAATTGATTCCATAGTATAGTCCAAACAAGGTAGGGAACAAATATGCATTATTGACTAGAAATCTCAAGAAGTGATGGTTGTCTATTGTGACATGCACTCTCCTTGGTGGTGGATGGCTAGGGAGGTCCTCATCCCAAGTGCACTGGAGATGACTTTCCTAGGCCATTGGCCTTCTTGAACCAATTGTAACCCCCCCCAGGGAAGTATCCACCATCTTTATTTGTGATTTGAAATTTGGCATGACCTCTCCTATTTAATATCCCACATGTTCTTCATATTTTTTTTGCAAACAATGTTGTTCTTAAGGTTCTCTTATGAAGATATAGAATGATACATTTATATTCCTTAAGGTTTTTTATTTTGTGATGTAGGTGAATAATATTTTCTCTGTTTTGTTTGAAGAGTTGTAACTAGGTGTTTAAGCCTTAAAGTTATTTTTGGTTCATTGTATATAGAATTAATTAATCTTTAACCCTTTCAGCATTTGCTAGGGAATCATCGATGCCTATGTTTATCAAGCAGTTCATGGATGATGTTTCTATTTCTCTATCCTCTATTGATGCTTCATTAATGATTGATTATTTATTTCATGATGGGGGTGAATAATCATTGCTCTGTTTTGTTTGAAGAGTTTCTTACTAGGTGTTTAAGCCTTAAAATTATTTTTGGTTCATTGTCTATAGAATTAATTAAATCTTCAGCCCT
>JZKD02S1635187.1:401734-420993 GCA_000966675.3 Picea glauca | reverse complement strand
CCTTCTTGTTGTAACTGAAAATCCTAGAACGATTGAGATTCCATCATATGTAAATTTGTATAAATATACAATAGAAGGAAGGAACAAAGGCTGGACCTTTTTGGGTCGATTGTAAGAGAGGTTTTCTATCTTGAGAGTTAATATAAAGAAAATCCAAAGATTCTCAATTCCGTCATGACTCTGTTGTGAGTTTGTTTCCTTGTATCTCATATTTCATTTCATTTCATATATGTATCTGATGAATGCTTCACTATAATTTAGTACAACCTCTACTATAGTGAATGAATTCTAGTTTTCTATATTGTTTACTGTTTTTCCTCTGTACCAGCTATCAGCAGGTATAAGACCAGTCAACACTTTAGATTTCTATATATATATATTTTATGCTTCATCGGGTTATTTCCTCATCTTTTTTCTTCTTATATTTATAAGTGAGATTCTCCCTTGATAGGAGCCTTACATGATAGAGAACTTAATGTTTTCTCCCACCTCATACATCTCTATTTAAAATATAACTCAGTTACAGGAAAGGGCCTTTGGTTTGCACCCTAATTTCACTACTGGAACTGTAAACTCTCCTTTATACAACCGAAATTGAGACAGCACCTAAAATTCCTCTGAGATTTTCTTATCATTATGTTCCTTTATGACTGTCCCTGTAACAAGACAGCCTAATATCGAACCCGAACTATCAGATCAAACACATATTGCCTTAAATCTTTTTGATATTATTCTTAAAACAGCCACTACTCGGGTTGAACTCGAACGTTCATGGGAAATGATTGAACTAGATATAAACATCCAGGAACAGTTGGAAGCTAGACAACGTCAACCCAGAAATCATCCCTAGCTTCCCTTGCCGAAGGTTGATATTTCTTCCTTCTTTACCCCTTACTCACTTTCGGATGCCTAGACACTGTACTTCCAAGCCTTAAGTACAGACTCTGGAACAACAACAGGGAACGATTTTTGAGACCATACAGATGAATTGAAGTACGTGCAAAGTACACGCTTAGTTTGTGTTGCATCGTAAAGCATGTTGAATGGTACCTTGATGGAATTTCGAGTATTTATATCAATTATGCACGCTTTTTTGCAAGGATCATGAATATGAAGTCTTTTTTTTAGGTCATTTGTAAAAAAAATTGCTCAATTTGTCATTAATGGGCATTTAATGCATTGTTTTGTGTGTCAAAGAGTGTGAAATTGAACTAGTTTGGAAATTGGTCGACTTTATAGTCAAAAGTTTCAGAATTTCACAAGGATTTCAATAGTGAAGTTATTTTCTTGTTTTGAGTAATGTAATTTAAGAGAGTCCATTAAATTTTCATATGTGAGTCATCTTACATGTGATTTTTGGTATTTGAGATGGAGAAGGCAATTTTCATTGGATTGAAGAGAACTTAAAGATGAAACAAAAGTATGTAATTTGAGTTATTTTATTTTTTGTTGTGTCATCTCACTATCATTAAGCAAGATAATATTCAATTTATGAGTTTTTGGGTAAAAAACACATCATCATAATTCTGCAAACTACCCCAATATGATCAGTAAATTATTATGGATCAAGTTAGATAATGCATGTATATATGTAAAGAAATTAGTGGTGTCTAAGGATTTTCAGATCAAGTGGCATCAGAGCTAGTTTTAGCATGTGTTGCAAGTTGTTGTTGTGATGAGATCCAAGAGTTTAGTTGTTGAATATTTTGAAGGCTATTTTCAAGGAAACAAGATGAGTAAATTTCTTATGAAGCTGAGACTCCAGAAGAACATTAATCGAAAAATCCAGGGAGAGAATTATGAGTTAAGAATGTAGATGCAAGCTATTGAGGAAGAGAAGCAAAGGCTGCAAGATCGACTTTTATGTCATGAAGCTTTCCACATGAGTTTTTTTCATGAACTAGAGAGAAAGTTTCAGATGGCACCATGAATTAGTAAAGTTGGACAAATAGAGAATGAGATAGTCTCTCTTGCACTATCTCCTTCAAAGAATATGATCAAGAAATAAGACTCTTCATATTAATCTTCATCCCATCAAGATGGAGAGTGCTCAAGGATCGTTGAAGCAAAGAGAACTTTGGATGAAGAAAACCTACATAATAAATTGGCCTTACCTTCCAGTCTAGAGAATATTAACATGTGTAAGTCATCTCCAGGGAAAGATGTGCATGCTACATGAGAAGGAATGAAAACGTTTTCTACAGGTGAATGGTCTAGTTATCCATGTGCTTCCTATGGAACTAGAAACCATGATGTGGATAAGTATGCGAGAAGACAATCCATGAAAGTAAATCCCTCTAAGAAGAAGGGAAATCATTTCTTAAGTCAGAGGAAAAGGAGGAATGATAAGAAGGGATTGTGGAACAAGACACTCTGCTCTTATTGTGGTAAGAGTGGACACCATATTGATAAGTTTTGGACACTTTATCCGCACTTATTTCTGAAGCATAACTTGAAGGATGTCAAGACACTTGTAAGAAGACAAGAAGCAACTCCAGTTGAAGTCAATGGTCTTACATAAAGGCTTGGGAAAGAATATTTCCTGATGGTTGGTCTTGGAAAAGTGATATATGAATACATCAAATAATGGTTCATGGAAAGTGGCTCATCTTGCCACATGATTGAGATGAGATCAATATTTTTTACTTTCTCAGAGTTTGACACAGATTGATTTGTGGGATTTGAAACCAATACCAAACAAGAAATAAAGGGGCATGGATATGCAAGATTCCAGCTCGAGACAGGAGGATTTCTGGGAATCGAACATATGTTGTATGTTTTAAACTTAAAGGTAAACATGATCTCAGTTGTATCATTTGAGGATGATGATTATGAAGTCACATTCCAGAATGGCCAAGTACTTGTGTATTCAAGGGAAGCTACTCCAGACATGAAAATAGTGCTTGGTATTCGAAAAGAGAGGTTATACATGTTACTGGGAAGACCAATAGTTTGGTCCAATGGTTACTTGGACTCGACATTATATTTTGCATCAGTTTCAATGTCAGATTCAACATCAGAATCAAAGGCATTGTCAGAGGTCAGAAGCTGCGAGACTCCTCCCAGTACAATGGGAAGAATGAGTCCATAAGTAAACCATCTTAAAATTTTGTAAATATGTATATTTTTAAATTAATATGCATATGTGTAAATCTTCTGAAGTCTATTAGAAGGCTTGTAAGATAATCATTGTAAATTATAAGAGTGAGAGGGACTCTACAAATTTCTATATTTCCACCTTGTATGAGTGAGAGAAATTTTGTAAACAAAGTTTCTATATTTCCACCTTATATGTTGTAAACAGTGAGAGGAATCTTGCTAGAGAGATTCCTAGATAGCCACCTTACACTTTGTTTTAGAGTGAGAGGAATCTCGTTAGAGCCACCTATATGCATGTTGTTTTACAATGAGAGGAATCTCATGGTAAAAATTTATAAACCCTTTAGAAAACAATATGGACAAATGTATTGTATTGTAATTAAGTAAAGGGCTACATATGAATCGAATTTCCTAATACAACATTATTGATTCTGAAGAATTGAAAGAGAAGGAACAGAAGGATGCAATAAGTTTGAGCATGTAGTTCAGGAGCGGAAAGAGCATCAAAGTAATGAAAAACTTTCTAGAGATGGTAAATGAAAAGTAATCCTCTTCAAAAAATAAGAGTTGCATAAAGGTTCATGCTATAAGAATATTTAAAATACTATGTCATGTTCATAAATATGTATACCTTGAATAGATCCAATCAGGTACAGATGATAACAGTACAAGCAATCATTTTTTCAAGGCAGAAGCAACAATGGACAAAGTATTTATTCAGGGACTTCTACAGATACATCAACAATACAAGAAAAGAGAGTCCAAATGGGAAAGACATATATCAACATTCTACTTGGTTTCATATTGGTCGAGATGGACTATCTTCAACAGAAGGAGATGGGATTGGATGTCGAAATACATGATACATGTATAGAAGAGATTCAGTGAACATGACTTTTGTTGTTAGGGAATCTATGATCCAAAACCAGAGCTATATATATCATACAAACTACAATTCCAGAGGTCAGATTCAGAGCCATATTCCATAGAAGCAGAAAAAAGTGCACTGATCTAGTACCTAAGATCGAAGACCCAATATGAAGACTTAATTCAAAAAGAATCAACAAATATGGAAGAGTGAATTATCATCACTAAGTTGTTGAGTATCTATACTTTTGGAGGTCCAAAAGTTCTTCAGTGGGAAGGTGTGATCCAGGAGGATCTAAGGAACACTCACAGAGGTCCAGGAAGATCTAGAATGCTCACAGAGCTCCCAGGGGATCCATAAATGCTCAAAATTTGATTGTCTCAAATCATCACAAAAATGGCATCATTGTGTAGAGCTCGTTGCCATCTTTCCAACAGTGCACATGACAAGTCAAACAGAACTCGTACGCAAAAGTTATAAGCTGTCAAAGTTCAGGTCAACTAATGTCAAAGTCAAAAGTCAAAGGGGTAAAAGGACACATGTCATGACCTACAGTGACAAGTGGAACAACCATACAGGTGACGTGGCCACACCCCAAGGTGCCACATGGAATGATCATACAATTGACTAGGAATATGAGTTGGAAGTTTATACCTCCACATGGTCCAATGGTTCGTCGACACGCGGCAAGGATAGCCAATGAGAGGTTGACACATGGAAGCCCCTCATTGGTCAATATTGGTTTATATTGTATAAACTTTTGGGTCGACAGGGGTCAAATCCGTGACCTTCGTGACCACCCAAAGCCTTAACATACCCGCCAGAACCAACACACCATGACAACAAATCTTAACCTATAATGTCGCGGGTTATATTTAAAGTCAAGTTAATGATTCGTTTGGGTGGATAAAAAGCCGAGGGTCTAATCCCTCGACCCTAGCCTTAGCCCCTGGTCCATACACCATACCACATGATAGTTCCATAAAATCCATGGGGAGTTTAACCATATGCAATGAGAGCTGTAACACATATAGTATATAGTATATCATATATACTATATAAAACATATATATAACCAACAAACGAATATGCCAGGAAAATAGAACCTCAAACTCCACTATAATAGAGAATAGTTTTAACCATCACACCAATAACTCCACACTTAGTCTGCTAAAATTAGAATTAATTTTCCAATTAATCCGCATGGAAGTTGGAGGACGAGCCCTATATATTAGGTACAAATCCCAATGCTCAAGAGGCATCCCTATGTGCACAGATCTTGAGGCAAGGATAGGGCATGGATTCTGAGACAGGGCATGATTTTTGAGACTGTACAGATGCATTGAAGTATGTGCAAAGTATAATCTTAGTTTGTGTTGCACCTTAAAGTGTGTTGAATGGTACCTTGACGAAACTTTGAGTATTTTATATCAATTTTGCATGATTTTTCGCAAGGATAATGAATTTGAGGTCTATTTTGTGATTTGAGTTCATATGTAAAACGTTTTGTTCAATTTTTCATTAATGGGCATTTAATGCATTGTTTTGTGTGCCAAAGAGTGTGAAATTGAGCTAGTTTGGAAATTGGTCGAATTTATAGTCAAAAGTTTCAGAATTTTGCAAGGATTTCAATGATGAAATTATTTTCTTTTTTTGAGTAACAAAATTTAAGAGAATACATTAAATTGGCATATGTGAGTCATCATACATGTGATTTTTGGTATTTGAGATAGAGAAGATTGTAACACCCCTTCTCTAAACCTTGAATACATGTAATAAATCACGATTAGTGATTTCCATGCAACGACATGTGAATATTGTAAATGTATTATTGTTTAATTGTAAATTCCAAAAAAGACTATGGGGTGGAGCCTTAAAGTAAAATCCATGATATCACTAGTGGAATGAGAGGAAGCCCTAATAAACTAAAGGACCTTGAGCCTTATTAATATTACTTCCCTTAGCCCTGATTTCAAGACATATCAGTTAATGGGGGAGGTTGGTAGTTGAACAACCAACCACCCCAGTGAATGGAAGTATGGAGGTTTGTTAGATGGTATAGGAAGTTGTCATCTAGAAGACAGGAGGAAATATCACCATGGGACCCAGGATTGATCCACGAGTTTCCTTCTAATAGAAGAAATAGAAGGAAAGGTTGAGAACCTGCCTAAGTCATGCGTGAAAGAAAAACACACAGAGAGGAGAGTTTGGGGTATCTTAAGAAGAGAGCCATTGAAAGAGAATGCAGGAGGGCATGCAATAAAAATACTAGAGAACTTGAAGAAGAATCCTGAGATGAAGCATAGAAAACCTAGAAAACCTGACCTGAGAAAAGAGAGCCTTGAGCTTGATGTTGGGAAGGCATATAATGAACCTTGAAGAGGCCTATGCTAGGTGGGTGTAAAGGAAAATATCTACCAAGAGTAGAGTGAAGGAGAGTGACCTTCAAATTTTACTGAGAACCTGAGAGAGATTCCCTAGTGGTATCATGGATTGGCATGTGGGTGGCCATAATGCTAAAAGTGAATGTGTATGAGCTTATGGCTGGGTGGAAAGGCGAACAACCACAATCAGTTGGTCGACTATCCACTGTAATAGATAAGAATTTTTGTTCCCTGTATAATTAAACTATAAATTAAGGTTGAATTTTCATGTGAATGATTTAGGGAAGTGCATGTTTGTTTGATGATTAGACGATTTATTTTACAATATCGATATTTGATGTGTTAATTACCAGTCGAAATACCTACTATCAAACTTGTATAGAAGTCATGGTAATGACTACTGGAATTACACTTGTACATATTGTTATGCTAGAATTATCTAGAGTCGCACAATTATGTGCATGCAAAGGGTTTGTGTAAGCAATGTTTCTAAGCGGTCATTGCTTTGCTTGTATATATATATATATATATATATATACATATTTATGTTGATTACGTATATCCCTACACATATGCAAGCCTTTGTCCATATAATTCACCAATATCAGACTGAAATTATGGACTATGTGGTTCAGCTCAGAATAGAAATATCATGTACAAGTATGAACTATTCATAGTCTGAAATTATGCATTAAAACGACTAAGGGAGAAAACCTTATCCATCCTGAATAGGAGGGGTTGATTCCTTGAAGGCCTGGTAAGCCTTATACCTCCCCTAGAAGAAGTTCAAAGCCACTAATTCATAATTGTATTAACAAATTTAAGATATTCTATAACTTTCCTTGGATGAATCGTAGTCCCCGATTTGGAAGGGAGTTTTGATCCTAGTCATCGACCGAGGTCCCTCTCGTATGAGAACTTGCGAACGATCCAAAACTGTTAACAGTCATGGGATCTGTCAGAGAAACTATCAGAGGAATCATTATCATTGATCACAATAGGGGCATCGTAGTAGCAGAGGAATATGGCACTCCGATGAAAGAAACTCCAAGAATCCTTCTCCACCATTAGATCTATAGAGATGGTGTCAAGTAACCTCATCCATAGATGAATGGGGGTAGTTATTTAAGGTTGGTCGAGGAAAAAGGGTGGCTTCACGATTGACATCTCACTAGCAGATAAATATTACATGTATGATGGGAACACATGCCAACCTGTAATTGTTTGAGACAATAGAGGGTATGTTCCCTCATCAAGTCCAAACCTAGTTAAGTGCTTTAATAAGAAGAGTACGTTAGTAGTTCATGGAAAAGGAATGGTAGGTGTAAAGTCTAGGAAATGAACTTAGAAGCATGATGAGTTCATGGAGATTGGAAAAGTGAGATGAATGGGTCCGCCAATCCGCGAATCCAAAAAACTCACAAAATAGTCTAATTGTTGAGTGTTAGAAGAGGAAGGGACTCAGATGAGTCTGTGAGTTCGTGATTCCACCAACCTGTGAACCCGACAAAATCACTAAATAATATAAGTGTTGAGACTTCTCGAATAGACTTATGAAGGGGTGGTACATAATTGTACATCCGTGAGTCTGTGTAGGTGGAGAAATGGTTAATTGTTGATACTTATCAAATAGAATTATGAAGGGGTGATACAAAATTATACATCCACGAGTCTACGAGTCCATGTAGGTGGAAAAATGGTTAATTGTTGATACTTCTTGGATGGACTTATGAAGGGGAGGCACAAAATTATGCATTTGTGAGTCCATGAGTCTATGATTCTATGAATGAAAAAGAAGCTAAGTTTTTATGGTGGGTTCACAAAAAGTATGAATATAGACCATGAGTATGCAAGACCACCACCCACGAGTCTGTGAATACAGTAAGGTGACTAAGTATGGTAGAATATGCGGTCCATGGAAAGGAAAACCTTATGGTGGATGATGCAGCTTGATAGTAAGGTGGCTAGGATGCCATTAGGATGGTAGATATCCATTACTAACAGGATGACAAGATGAATGGGGTTCCACCATGGCAGGCTAGGCTAGTGCCATGCCAAGACCCGGGTGTTTCCACGTCAGTTGGCATGGACAATGAAATGTCACGGGGATTCCACATGAAAACAAGAGAGATGTTGTCTATGTAAACCCAAGAACTTCAGAAGGTCATAACTTTCATTCCAGAGCTCCGTTCTCAGTGAAATTACCAACCTTGGAAATATCTTGACAAGAAAAAGAGGATGGAGTTGTGATAGAGAAGATTTAAGGTTGTTAAGAGAAGTGAAAAATTTAATACCCCATCCCTTAAAAAGGTACTTATGGGGTCGAGTCTGTTACAAAGTGGCATCAGAGTAGGAAACAACACTTGGCCTACTTGAGCTCATGAAAGAGTCGAATAAAATTATTCTTAGAAAACTTTTAAGGGGAAGGAAATTCTACCCTACCCTATCTATTAGAGAAGGTTACAACACTAGGCCTGGATGGGCTAGAGATCAGTCATAGGACTAGTATATCGATATTTAGGTGATCCTGTTGAAATGTGTTTCTACCTTTAAAGGATTGTTTATTATCCACATTAACTTCTTGAGGAGAAGGACTGCAGACTGAAATTGTAATTTGAAAACCCTAGCTGAATTTCAGCAAGGGGAAATTATATTGTCCCTTTGTCAAATGGATGACTACTCTTACGGGAGTGGGAATATGTTGATAGATATTATTGGTAAAACCTTAATGTAGATGGTAGAGGTGGCATAAATTTTGTTATGAAGTTGCCTGAGCCCAGACAGGGGACGTGGGATGAGTTGTTTTGTTAAGTGTAATAATGTCTATCTTCTATGGCAAGCAAAGTATCTTGTAATTAATATGGTCAATTATATAAGGGTTAATACCCTTACGGAAAATTCCTTGTGCTTAAAGGAATTTGGTATGGATTGATAGAATCCGTGGTAGAAATAATTATTGATTTAATAAAAGATTAAACCCTGCATATATGTATAGTTCCTTATGATCAAAGGACTGATGGAGAATGTGTAAGGTCAGTTTATTTGACCTATAGAGAATGGAAATTGTTGTTGGAGAATAACCTAGTTGAGCAATTAAAAAAGAGTCATTTGGACTGTTGATAGACCTCCTGGAAGAGGTAAAGAGGTACGAAAACATGAGAAAGTTTATGATGCTCATGATTGTAATAAGAGAAGGTATATACCTATTAATCTAAGGACATATTTGTGCATGTGAATACAAATGACAGACAACTGGAATACATTTACATTGTAGGCATGGTGTAACACCCCCAATTTTGATCCCTATGAACTAGAATGTATTATGTAATTGTGACTTAGGATGGTGAGCCGGTAAAGTTGGAAAAGGGGCCAGCATGCCTAGGAAATGTAGTACTTCATATATATTAATAAAATACATCGATGATTGTAAGACGAACAAGGAAAAGAGATAGGGGGATATGATTCCACGAGAGAGGGTGCTTAAGGGGCCAAGTATTTTTATTATATTTTATTTACCCATAATTGTTTTAATTGAGAAAAGTGGTTACATAGGATTCTTGGGGGGGAGGCCATGTGGTTCTTTATTTCATGTAATTATATAAACAACTCTTTGGGTTGTTTGGGGGGTCACTTATTCTTCTCCATTCACTCTTACCCCCTTCTCACCCTTTCATTTTTGGTTCCTAATTCTTTCTAATTCATATGCTATTGGTATGAGCATGGAAAATGAATGGTTGGAAGAGGAGAGTCATTTCTAGTTGGTTGTAGTAAATTATTGGTCATTCCAGGAGGGAATGGATGCCTATGTGCATGAGATTGATGGAAGTTTGGAAAGAACTATCCATAACTGAGAATTATTGGAGTTTCTGGTAGGGATATTTCCTAAACATTAGCACTAGAGCCCTGGAGAGGAATGGAACAACCTGAGGGACTGCATGGAAGAGAAAGGTGTTCATTTCTTTGGGTTGTGCAGGCTGAAGGGGAAAGAGAGATGGAAATTAGGATTTGTTGTGTGGTTGGAAAACCAAAGAGATAGTTATCCAATTGTTGTGTGTTTTAGATTTTTCCTAGGACCTGGCCTAGTGGATTCATAGCCCTCACTCGGGGGTGACCTGCTGTTGAGAGTAAATGAATAACAATGTATATGGTTGGGAGGAATGTCCTTGGTCTGCAGCCAGTTGGTGGATGTTTACTTGCAAAGATAAGCTATCTCTGTGTTTTATGTATAATGTATATTCTGATGTGTATTTAATTATCTTTGAGATGTATATATTTGTGCATGCTAGCTGGTTATTTGTTTTCCATGACACACTTTTTATTTCTTTTATTCTATAGCATGGATCTCGATTAATGCATGTGAGTATTTCATGCTTAATTTCAAATTAATTGTTATCAGAATTTGAAATCATTTTTGAAGTGAGTTTTTTAGGTAGCGTGGTCATCCTGTGGGTGGTTGAGTACGTTACAAATTGGTATCATAGCTTCTGGTTCAACACCAGACTTGTATGGGCAAGAAATTTTGTGAATTTGTCAAATTCGTTGTTGTATATTTGTTTGTTATGAATTTGGGGGGGAAACAAAGAATAACATAAGTGAAACCCCCAAATTATGAGCATATTTTGAGTTTCAGTGTTCAGAGTAGTTGAAGAAGTGATTTATGGCATCGATCTGCAGTTGTAGAGTCAGATTCAGCTTTGGAAGCTAAATTATTGCATGTTTCATGGCGACTGTGTAGTTTCATAGATCGACAACCCAGATTAATTCGACCGTGAAGATCCATGATCAAGATTAAATCGTAGAGGTCTGAGAAATGAGTTCCTGATAGGCCTTTGAGAAGGAAGTATCGGAAGGAATTCAATGTCGAGCGTGAGGATGAGTCCGAAGGGAGGAGTCTGATGATAGGATCCTGAAACAACAAGATCCCTCAGATCAGTCAGATCCATTCTCAATAGTATATCTCTCGGAAGGATGGATCCAGAAGGTCTAAATTCAGACATAAGTTGGAAGCCTGAAGAAGAGAAGCTCAATGGTAGAATCTCGAAAGAACAAGTCATCAGATCAGTTGAGATCATTCTCAGTCGTTAGATCTCGTAGATATTTTCTTTCAGAAGATCTCATTTAGAAGAGTTATGACAGTATCGAAAGGGAATATTCTTTGATACCCTCTAGTAGGAGTGGCGAAACTTACCTAATCTTTTGAACTCTAAGTGATAAGTTCTGACAGTATCGAAAGGGAATATTCTTCGATATCCTCTTGTCGGAGTGACGAAACTTCCCTAATTTTATGAACTCCAAATGAAAAGCTCTGACAGTATCGAAAAGGAATATTCTTTGATACCCTCTTTTCAAAGTCCTATTTGAGCCCAATTCTTCAGAACTCCAAATGAGCACCTCTAATGGACAATCCAAATCTCTTCCAAATTAAGATCGACAGTGAAAATTACCCCAAATTTGGATGAAACTTATGGGTTTTTTCTGTATAGATGAGATCTACAAAAGTGCCAAAGAGGGTATGTTGAGTGATCAACACACCCTAAAAGATTTTATGAAATTTTGTCTCTTTTGGGTGCCACTTGTTTTCTTTTCTTTTGCTTTCTGAATTGAGTCCGCTATGGAAGGATGGCTAAAAAAAATTTCATGTCTCTTCATCGATCAAATTGGATTTGTTGAACATTTCCGTGTGAAAACCTTTCTGTCTAAAAATAACTTGGCATTCTAACTAAGAATCTGTAGCTAAAAATTATGACTATCGCAATTATGTTCGATGTCGGAAAAATCCGAGCAGGTAAAATAACCATGTAGTAACAATAATCATTGATCGCCAACATCGGTAAAAGGCGGAGTAAATTTGCGCTAGTTGTTTGAAAAGAAGATTCAGGAGTTGGTCGATCTCCCGTTGGTGTCGACGAAATAGAAGAGGGATAAACATTGACATGGTCCATGATGAACCCCCGATAGCCGATTACAAATGTATTCATTCGGGGTTGGTGAAATATAAAAGGATTAAATCATTGAAAAATTCTGCATTGACACATCACCGATCGTCGATCCCCGATGCATTTTCGGCATCGACAAGGGGTTACTCCGGGAACACTTGTTTAAACTTATCATCAATCGTATATCCTTGATGCTTTTTAGCATCGGTAGGGTAGGACCTATTGTTAAAATGTTTATCTAATTAAAATTCCCCGATTTCGAATAACACGGTTAAACCAAGTCGCCAATTTCAAACGCCATGTGTCTTTGCTACATAGGCATTTCGTACGACCTAGTTTCGTCCTGAGTCACCTTAGGTTTCCCCATGTCCTAGTCACACTTCCAATTCAACATTTCCACGTTAACCCTATATGGAAGGATGGATCGACGTCATATTTTTTTCCAAGAGATATCAATGAACGTTGTCTAACGAAAATCCCCGACTCCTGATCCACCCGTTAAATTAGAAAAACGATGGGATATTTTTAGCACGAGATACGACCAGATTCTACCATTTAATAGACCAGTTAATGTTTCGCTCTGCATACATTTCTACCCCATGCATCGATTGAACAAAGGGAATTTGAAATCCCCGATAGACCACATTATAGCCCGTGCCCGCGCCGCCAACCTACGATTGCATTTAATCTTAAACATAATGAAGATATGGCGGTAGAGTTTGTAGAAAAGCACTCATATCCCAAATTGAATAACTGAAGCAAAAAGGTAAGTATTATATTTGTTTAAATCACTAAGACATCGTTGAACACCTCCATTCTACACATAAGTTTCCCATTTCCAGAGCAGCCGAAGAAGAAAAGAGAGTGTCTCAGGAGTTGTGTTTGATTCTCAGAATTTCAAAAAACCAGGTTAAGCTAGCGCGAAGAAGAGGTATGTGTTAATGTTTATCAGTTCGATAGTCATAAATTTTATATATCAACATTCAATTTTCTACACAGTGTCTAATGATGTTCTATCTGCAAGGAAAAATGCCTCCAAGGAAGCCAACTACCAAACGCTCATCGAGGGTGCTGAAATTAGAGGAGGCAGATATTGGTGAAGGATCTTCTCCCGACACAGCGAGGTAGTTGGAATATGCTCCCAGGGTGGAACCAGTCATTAAAAATTTGACGAAGAAGGAATTTATTCAACCCCCCACTTTTGGCGATACAAAAGCGACAACTGGATCAAAAATAATACACCCACAGTGGGGATATTTGTTCAACATAATCAACCAGGAAGATTACCCAGAGTTTATCCCACACAGTGACCTGGACGTAAGGGTGCTCAAAGACCAGGTTTCTTCGAATATTCGGTAGTCATGATTACACATGGTAGTCTGTCAAACTCTATTCTTACCCTGCATTGAGACTCTGAGTTGGATAACTAATCATACAAATGCACAAAAGTGCCTCATTAATGATGAGAATGGTGGATGTGTCAGATTTTTTCTCCTGACAGAGGTCCAGAAATATTACAAGCTCAGGGACCTGGAGGAGCGGTTGAACACAAAAGTTGTGGTGAAGTTCTATGAATTCCATTACACCAGCTAATTTATGGCCTCATGGTGGAAGGAGGACAATAAATTCACAAACTGGAGCAACGATTGGTATGGGACAATGAATCTAAGGGAGCCATATATCTACTTAATGGCTCTAATTTGCCAGTTATACAGGGAAAAGGACTACGGCAAGTTCTCGGAGGCATGGATGCCCCTGGCATACACTGTGGCTATTTCGGGGAGTAGTTTCAACTAGGGAGAAATCATCTCCAAGAAATTGAGTACCAATATATTGCAGGCTCAGACGCCAAAAGAAGGAGAGGCACCAACTTTTCACATGGCCTCATATCTGCTAGATGTAATCTACGCGAAGAATGTCTTTTCCTATATGAATTTGAGTTGGCACGTCGAAGAGCTGCCTGTATATGTTTACTTCAACATCCTATGGGAAAACAGCTACAGGAAGTCTTATGCCCTTTTTTGCGATGAATTCATCGCCCAGGTTTATTTCATTATATTTAAAAAGGAATTCCCAAGGCTGTCTGTAGCGGCTAAGAAAATGATTTAAAAAGTAGGACACTAGTACCTAGATGAACACACAACTTATATCAGGGTGTTTGCAGCCACCAGAGAACCACATTTTCTCCGTGCTCACGTCCCAGACCAGCTCGTCATAGGATAAATCTGTTATCAGACTATTTTTCAGGGCTATAACACCACTTTGGTTAAGTACAATAAATGAGCCTTCATACCCTATGGTTTCCATATAATGTTTTCCATAGTGAAGGAAACTGCTCAAGCTAAATAAGAGGATTTGAGTCAGCTAGAATACAAGTTCCTAACAAGTCAGTTTTCCAACACACTTATTTAGTCCTAGTTCTCCAACACACTTCACAAGTCTCTTCTTGTTGGCCATACATGCATGACAAGTTCGAAGATGATATTTTTACAGAGTGCTCTCAGGACTGGGAAGAGGTATTACAGAGAAAAGATAACCTGAACATGACTAGGTTCAAAGCTGTGAGCATGGATGAGCAAGTCAAAATGATAGAACAACTGACTCAAGAAGCTCTCAGGGTTAGAGGATAAATTAGAGAAACAAACACCACAAAGGCACAAAGGAGGGGGTTGTTGTTACTAGAAGGATCCCAAAGAGTGATTGTTCATATAGAGAACGATCCTCAACTAGTAGAAATGATGAGGATCCCCCTAGACGAACCAATCACAACTAGAGAAGAGATAAATGGCTCAGAGTCAACACAACTGGAGGAAACCACCGACCTGGAAATTCCCAAAGTTCCATCAACACATTCCATATCACCGATGACCATTCCAACTTAGTATGAGGTTCCAAGAACACCAGGTGAAACAGGCGTGCCTAATCCCCTGTTTGATCTAATAACCATCTATAATGATGAAGAGAGTTTGGAGGTCTCACTTATAACTCTAATACCAATTACAGAGGAGAAAGAACTGGGGGGGACATCTTCTCCAAGTCCCGATTCATCCATTCCAAACCCTCTACAGGGCGACCATGAGGCCAAAAGTGTCTTGGACACTAAGTTTCTTGACCTATCGGGGACTCCAAAAGATAGCTCCAGAGATGAGCTAGGTTCAGGTGTACAAAAAGAGGAATTGAAATGGCTAGAGATCGACACCTCGACAGCCAATCACCAAGTAAGTGATGAACCTATTACTGAATCTTCAATTTTGGCCAATACCTCACCATTCGATGAACAACAGACAGAGGTCGAGCCATCAGAACATATGGAAGAAGTATAAGAACTGGTCCTAGAAAAAATACATACAACATGAAGCTTGGGAAACACTCTAACCTGGGGAGAATAACAAATCCCTGAGCTCATTGATGAAGTCGTCGATATATAGGAAATCGTTTATGATAGGAAGAGGAAAGATATCATGAGGAGGACCACCAAGAAAACAAGACTCGCGTTGGATAACTCGATTCTCGTCACCGTGGAGGAGAAGTTGCTCAACACATAACACACAAAGACATCTGAGCTCATCAATGCAGAGATGGATATCACTGATGCCACATTGGATCGAGCAAGGAGAGATGAAAAGGAAATGGACGCTGCTCTAAAGGATCTAGATCATTTGGGCCATTTGGAAAAATACTACCAAGACTCAACGCAGAGAACATTGTTTCTAAAGAGTGAGTTCCAAGATGCATATGAAAAGTTCACAAGAGAAAGACATCTTTTCACTGTGGGTATAGCCAATTTCCAAGAAGATACCCTTATGGAACTGAAAACCTGAAAGGATGTTAAGAGATGGTATGAAAAAGCACACCAAGTGGTAGAATGAATTGTCTACATCAGTGCAGTGAAGAAGGGTTGAGACGCAAAGGAGCATGGTATTTGAGTGCTAAGGGATAGCAACATCTCTCGGATTAGGAAAGAAGCTGAATAATGGGTAAGTATGGCCCAAGAACCTCAATGAGAGATACAAAAGAAGTGGGCTGAGTGTTAAAAAGGCTGGGAAAAGATCAATCGGGAGATGAAATACATTGGCCTCCCAAAGTTCGGCTCACCCAAAGACTTTTTCGACTTGCATGACATATTGAAACGACATGCAGGACAAGACTTATCATGGGCAGTGGAGATTTCACAGGTGGAAAGCATGACACCTGGTCAAATACAAAAATGTATGGAACATCCGATCAAGCCTCGTGCAGTTCTGTAGCGTTTGAGTGCCAAAATCATCAAGTACAAAGAACGGGTAGTAGAAGTGAAGGAAATCCTTTCAACCTCGATGGACCAACACATATTTTTGTATGCTAACACATGTAATTATCTCTTCGTCAAGTGGTTAGAGTATGAGAAGAGTCATCCACTCCAGTAGAACCACGATATGATTTCTAGATAACAAAGAGATCAAGCGCCACATGGCAATATTTTGTTTTACTTAACAAAAACTTGTAGCAACTATTTTTGGTTAGTGATTCTTTATAAATAAGAGGATTGACCTTTTAGAAATGGTCGATGGTTTTGGGTAAAGACCCTCTTTTTGAGAATTGTAAAGAACTATTTCCAAGCAACCTTAACTGATAAGTTTTGTTTAGAACCAGAGACAAAACTTTTATTTTTATTTTTTATCAAGGCGTTATGTGATTGGATTGTGGAGGAACTACTTCCAACTTTTATTTCAGTAATTGATGTTGTAACGAGTAAGAGTTTCTGAATCTATTGATAAGTTATCTGTTTCAATATTTTTTCAGTTCTTTTGTTCTTAATGATGAAAAACAAATCGTTGTATTAATGTTTGATTGATGGTAGAGCTAAGGAAACTATTTTTTTTTGCACTCATATTATTGCATGCGTATTTTCTTTCAATAATTGTATCTCAGACACTGTTGAAATACCAACAAGTTAATGTATTATTACTAGACTTGTAATAGATGTTAATATCATTGTCTGCATGCTTGAGTACTAAGGTTATCCCAGGCTCAGCCTTGTTCAGTAGTTAAGAATCCCCTCTATCAGTTGGTTTATACAAACACACCTCATTCTATCAGACTCATCTAATAAAAGAAAAGACAAAAGGAGAATGTTCAATCTGAAGGAGAAACTTAAACATAAAGATATCATGCCAATCACTAAGTAAAGTCCATTGATAAATTAGCTAGATCAAAAGATATGGAGAACCATTCCACCTTCAAACGCTGCAAATTCTAATTGGGCCTCTAAGGCAGGTTTGGTTCCTACTGTTGAGTTTAAGGGATCTCGGACCCCTCAACATGATCATTGCTCATTTTTGCTTGGATTTGCCAGAAATGGAAAAATAATGGTTTTTAAAGATCTTGGTCCAGATCTTTGGAAGAGGTCCAAATTAAGCTGAAATTCATTGAGAGTGTCCAGAAAGAAGACACAGAAATAATCCACGAAGGAACTGAATATATCCTAAGGGGATTGGAAGGGGATGCTTAAATAGGCCAAACTCCACTATTGTGGGCCACTTTTAGAGGATTTTTGAGTTTTTCAGAGGAGGAAAAGTGACCCCAGATCACAAAACTGAAAACTTTTTATATACTCAAAATTTTATACACTCATCAAGACAAACAACTTTGGATTATTGAAAATTTTCCATAAGTGCATAGATTGAGAGATAGTCAGTTTTGCTAAAAGTCTAGAAAAAGGTGAAAAGGGGAAAAATGGTCATTTCCAGATTGCTGTAGTTTTTTACTGGTGAATTAAATTGAAAATATGAAAGTTGTTAATCATTCTTGTCATTTTTATTATCTACGCCTCCTATAAAATTTTCTCTAGTTCCTAACATATTTTCGTCTGCGGTTGACTGAAGTTGACATTTCAATAAAATTACACTAGTGGAGAAAATGCACAAATGGGATGAAGGTGGATTTTTCAGGAAGGCACAACTTTCAGCTCAAAGATCAGATCAGGGCATGAGTATAGTCATTGGAAAGATGAATTTAGAGGAGAATAACCTATAATTATTAGAATTTAGAGAATTGTGATATGATTCTTCATGAATTGAGTAGAAAAAGGTCATGTAGCATTAATTGGCAAAATTTTTATAATATGCATAATTCTAACAAAATTGGTTGCTTGCACTTTTGGAAGAGTTAGAGGTATAATCATATCAATTAAAGACTAGGATTGGATATTAGAGTCATGGAATCATGACAGAGCTTGTAGAAGTTGGTTGAGGCAATAAAGAGCTACAGGGAAAGTAATGAAAAGTGGATAAAGAACTCAGAAGAGTGGAACAAAAGTATTAGTCAACAACTATAGAATCTGAATGAATTACAAGTAGAAAAGAAAGAATCCCCACATAAGACATGAAGCTAGTCGGTGAATATTTTCATTAATGGGCATATAAAGGAAAAGTAAGTCCCCATAGAATTGAAGGTAGATATGTGTAGATAGATGCAAAGATTGATATGAAAGAGAACAAGGAGGTTAAGAGGTGATGTGTGAATCATCTCTATGTGCCAAGAACATGAGTGCTTGAGAAGGATTTTCCATCTATAAATTTGTTACCTTGTTTAAAATTACTCATAGCAATAAAGCCACTTCTGATACCAAAGTTCACAGTGGAAGCATGAAACCAATGTAGATAAAATGGAGATCGAATAATGAATGTTCTTCACTTGAAAAGTGCCACTGAATGAAAATAGACTTCCATTGGGAATGGTATTAAGTGTGAAAGGTATGGTTTCATAGGGAAATGCTAATGAAGTAATCTAATGGACAACTAGGAGTAATAGTGTTAAGCCCTAATATTGGCTCATTACCCCTTAATTGGGGCATATTAGATTAGTAATGCTATTTCATTTATGTTGGCTCTAGGCCATTAGTTGTAATTTAGATTAGTAATGTTATTTTAATTATGTCAGCTTTAGGCCATTATTTGTAATTATACCTCCTAGTCTCCTATATATACCAAG
>JZKD02S1635187.1:341248-364691 GCA_000966675.3 Picea glauca | reverse complement strand
GGGTCGTTGTAGTTTGGGAGTTACACTCCGTGGAAAATAGGGTTTGTGGCTAGTCCTAAAACTAGTCAAAATCAGGTGTTTCGGGTAAAAACGTCATAACTTCTTCATAACAGATACAAATTTAGTGATCCAAATTGTATTGGTTAGATTACAGTCTTTAGTATGCTCTATAACAGTTTTAGATCTATTCATCAAATATTTTGTGTGGGGAACGCTCTACAAGGTCACTCTCTAGAATAAGCTAGAATTCAGCAAGGTATGCCATTTTTTCTATAACTCCTTTTATGAGAGGTTAAAAGTAGTGTCACTTGGAGGAATTGCATAAAAAACATTGAATAAAATTGTGTATCAGTTTTAGATCTTTATTCAGTACAGGTACAAAGTTATGATTATTTCAAGTTAGTGTTGTTGACTAATCCAAAACTAGTCATGGTTGAGACAAGCAGTTGATGAGTTGGCACATACATGAGGTGTATAGTTGATGATGTTGGTACATATTGATGATTCATTGTTGATGAGTAGTTGACACATGATTTTTATATACTCGGTACATGGTTGGATGCACTTGTTTATGGTACAGGTTGATTACAGGTTGTTTGGCACAGGTTGGTGCATGATTGATTCTCTTGTTTATGGTACAGATTGATATCCATTGAGGATTGTTGCCTCATCTCAGTTGGTGCTGAGAATGTAAGCTGAGTCTTGCAGATAGATTTAGTGCTCTTGTAGAGTTGTACTCTATTCAGTTGTTGCTGATAAACCCCAAGGATTGTAGTCCGTAATAAAAAGAAAATTGTACATACATCTTGTGTTCTTTGGTGGTGATGACTTGTTGATGATATGTTGCTGATATATATTGCTGATATGTGCTCACATCTAACTGGTTATAAATGAAAACAATGGGTAATGAATAAATGTTGAATTCTAATTGATGAGTTTTTGTGCAAGAGGGAAGTTTTGGGAAAAAGAGCCCCACACTCATTCACCCCCCCTCTAAGTGTGGTAGGTGTGTCCAATAGTAGTCAAGTGCACCAATCGTAAATCATGGGTCTCATACACTCCACAACATAGAACATGAGTGGCCTCGACACCTGGTGAAATGAGGTCGATCCTGATATCCATGTGAGTACTAAGATGATAATGTTCAAACTTAGTTTCTCAATCTCCCTGATAGGGAGTTGGATCCCCACTTTATTTGTGTTTGCAATGCAGTACATGGTTATATACTCCTCCATAGTCCTCCCACCTCCAATCCCTTGAGCCTTGAGATTTATCATCTCACCTCGGCAATACAATCCTGTGATAAAATAGATATCATCCACTTCAATTCTCAATGGTTTCCCATTGAAATTGAATGCCTCGGTCTCCAGATCCCAATAGTTTATCAATGTTTGGAGCAACCTCACTTGAGCCCTCATTCCTTTTATGGCTCAAAAATTATAGAGCCCACATATTTGCAAATATTTTTGGGCCCTCATATCTCTTTCTACTGCAGCATCAACCTCCTTGTGCTCCCTTTCTCTCCATTCAATAACCATCCTGCAAAGGAAACATCAAATTTTGAGTCAATTTTTATTAAAAAAATTGTGAGCAGAGTTGTACACGGGCTACCATTTTAATAGTCACATATAGGGATCGATATACATGGGAAGACTTCTCTTTTCCTATGTACATGGGGTCATGTATGCAACCCAATGATTTATAGCCCGCGTACACCCTATTTTTCACTCTATGACCTCTTAAACTCGAAATTTGAGCACTAAATCTAACAATTAAATCGTGGAAATTGAAGAGAATAGGATGATCACTTACTTGCTCCAGACGGTTTCCAATTTCATTGATCGTAGAGCCTGAAATCGTCACTGGAAGATCGTGGGTAAAATGGCCTCAAAAACACTATGTGGGTGAAAAACTCAAATGACATGGTAAAATTTCTTATTTTTACTATTTGTAGATCATTTTTACCCACTTTATATAGTTTTTACCCTATTTTTCCTATTTTCAAGACCATATGGACTAATTGTGCAATGCAAGACCTGGTTTGAAGTGGTTTTGTCCATGGTTTTTATGGATTTCCAACATTCTTTCACCCGATCATGCCTCTGGTAAGTATATACCATCACTGGCATATAGGATAGGTTCTCACCCTGCTTTTCATTTTTTCATCGTCCTCTGACCATGATTCACATGCCCTAGGTACGAACCCATTTCTTAGTGACACAGAACCTTCTTGATGCTATTATAGTGTCGTTATTAAGTGGTAGAGACTTACCAAACATGGGTACCCTAGTTAGAACACTTTTTCCATTTGGTGCCCATGCAAAAGTTACTCCATAGGTCCATAAGTCCCCTATATTCCCAATATGAATTTTCATTCGAACCTCATTACTCTTACTCAATCTCATTCCTAACACTACCTATGGGACTCCTGCTGAGTCTTGGTTAAGCTCTTTTCTAACTCCTAAGAAAACAAAAAGATTGTTGAGTGAACTTGTCTCTTTCAAAATCGTTAAATGGATTTGAAACGACATCTATTTTGGTATAATTTTAACCCTTTTCCGAACCAAGTAGACTACTTTCGAAAAAGGAATACTTTGGTCAGTATTGGCTAGAAGAGTTTTCTTGGGTATTATTTTATACTTTTTTGGGCCTAGGGAACTCAATCTATGAAAAAATGACACTCTTTGAGTTAAGTTGTAATTGCATCCCATTATCCTACTTGCATTGTTGAGCCTAATGTCAGCTCCTGCTCTCTCCTTATAAGCCTCTTGCCCCAACAATTCTCATCATTATCCAAGCAGTGTCGTCCATATACCCTTTGCAACTTGACAACCCTTTACCCATAGAGGAAACATCCCCCCAAGTGTCAATGTCCTGCATGAATTCCCTTTCATTGAGCATATGTATGTTTGATACATATGGATTTCGGTGGCCTCCCACCTATTCCAACTGGTTCAATTTGGCAGGTTTCCAGTTTGGCAATTTTTTTCCTCGTTTTTGGGTCCCTGACTTGCGGGGCCGTTTTGAGGCCCTAAATAATGTTTTTAGGGCTTGCCATAGTTGAAAATGACCTTTGTTAGATCGCATAAAAATGTGTAGTCCTTGAATAGACCATTCCAACAAGCTATCGTGCGTCTATAATAGAGATCGTATGAAAATGTTACGACCCCGAGAAGTTGATGTACTAACTTACCCAAACAGGGCCCACATGACTTTTGGCGCTTCATCTCCTAGGGTTAGGTTTTTGGATGTCTAGGGTTTTTGACATTCATGTTTATTGTAAAAAGGCCTTCAGAACCTCGTTGTAATCATCTTCTTGAAAATGAGCACATCTGTCACATCTCTTCTTAGAGATAATCCTCCACCATTCTAGTGAGCTTGTTTTCCGCTGCATTTTACAGTTTCAACTTATTTCCTTATTCAATAGAAAACCAATTTTACTATATCTCTGTTATTTTGTGTTAAGAATATTTTAATAATCTGTATAAATTTCGTTCTGCTCATAAAATCTGGATTAGTAGTATCAGAGCGGTCTTCTCCTTGTCATCTTAATGCATGTCCCCAACGAGGTTAGGGTACAAAGAATTGGGTCTTGAGCTTGTTTCTCTTGAGGAAAAAATCTCTCGCACGCCCAAACGACCTCTCATTTCAGGAGAAAAGAAAGATGAAGGGACAAGAGATCCTTTCAAAAAATTTCTTGAGGAATCCCTCATGCAACAGAGGAGCGATATGATGGATAGTTTTGTGCAAATCCTTCGGTGGCTACCAAAAGGTGACAGATGCATCTTCCTCGAGCGGAGGCGTCGCCCCCTTCAAGGTACAAATCAACTTCGATATTCCTATATTTTAAGGTCAGATAGACGCAGATGTTGTAGACAAGTGGTTGAATCTACTAGAAGGGTATTTTTTATCCATAACTTTTCAAATAGAGAAAAAAATTACTTTTGCACTCCTCAAAGTCGTTCCCCGTGTCAAATATTGGTGGGAAACTTTCTATGAGAAAAAGGAAACAGAGGAACCCTCATTATTTACATTCGAGGCCACCTGGGAATCCTTCAGGGATGTTATTAAGGAACAATACTACCTTGTCGGGAGTTATGACAACTTGTATACAAAATGGACCACACTGCGACAAGAAAGAGACCAAGCAGTGCCAGATTTCACAAATATTTTCCATACCCTGCGCACCAAGATGGGTATCAAAGATTCAGAGAGACATCTGGTGCTCAAGTATCACGGTGATTTGCATAGATACATCCAGACCAAATAAAGGTCAAACAAAAGACCTACCCTTGGGCGCGGCCTATCAATATGCCGTCAAAATCGAGCAGAAGCTCAAACAAAAGACACGACGATTTCGGCCTTGGAACCCCTCGCAACAAAAACCAGGAAAGGGAAGCCCCAACCTATAAAATAAAGGATAGAGAAAATATGGACAGTATCAAGACAACCAGTCCAAGCCACAAGCAAAGAAGGACACAGGAAAGATAAAGAAGGATACTGGGAAATGGTGTGACTTCCATAAGATCCCTTGGCATAAAATTGTTGATTTCCGCTCAAAGTAGTCGTTGGTGGCCGAAGTGAAAGACTCTGAATCAGATGCGGGTTATGACTCTGAGTCAGAACCAGAAAGGGGAAGATGGATCATTGAAGAGGAACCTAGTGCCACCATTGCTACCACCAAGTTCCATCCTAGTGAACCAGACGAGCCAAAAGAAGGTGAGTGACTTTTCCATTCGCAGATGTGGGTAAAAGGCACCCCACTGCACTTTATCATTGATAGCGGTAGCCAGAAGAACCTCATCTCAGCAGAGGTTGTCAAGCAGTTTTCCCTGTCGATAAAACCACACCCGCACCCCTACACCATTGGATGGATCCTCCAAGGAAGTGTTCTTCGTTTCAGCCAACAGTTTCGATTGTCGTACGGCATCAAGCCCTTCAAAGACGAGGTATTGTGTGATGTTGATCCTCTCAAACTTTGTAATTTTTTTTTGGGAAAACCTTATTTATGGAAACATCATGTTGTATATGAGTCTAGGCCTCGTAGTGTTATTATTACTTTGAATAGGAAATTGTACAAGATACCCGAGGTAGTCCCTCCTAGTGTTATTTCCTTAATCTCTTCCAAGCAATGCAGGAAGGTCATCTCTCAGACCGGGAAATTTGTCTTCTTCGTGATTCTCTCTCATAGTAAGCAAAAGATCACAGCCACATCTAGGGCCTCTGCGGTTGATCTCTCCACACAAAAGAATCAAGTGGATAAGGTTGTGGAAGAATACTCAGATATCTTCTCCTCTCATACCGGGGTACCTCTGCACTTCTAGGTCAAGCATCTCATTGATATGACCCGAGGCGCACTGCTACCCAATGGGTCGGTCTACTACCGCTCTCTATTATAAATTGAGGATATCAAGAGGTAGATCCAAGAACTGCTCCACAAGGGGCACATCCATCCCATATCATCACCTTGTGGGAGCCAAATTGTACTGGTGCATAAGAATGATAGGACCTGGCGACTCTACATTGATTACCGGGCCATGAATAAAATCACATTCTGGAACTGGTACCCTATTCCATGAATCGAATACCTCCTTGATCAGCTCATGGGGGATTAAGATTGATCTAAAGTCTAGCTACCACCAAGTCCCAATAGAACATACAGATGTATGGAAGACTGCCTTCAAGTCAAAAGAAGGTCTTTTTGAATGGTTGGTCATGCCCTTTGGTTTGAAAAATGCTCCAACAAATTTTATGAGGATGATGGATGATATCCTGTGACCTTTCACTAGTACTTGTTTAGTGGTGTATATATATGACATCCTCATCTACAACAAGACTTGGGTGGAACACTTGTAGCATATTCAGTAGGTTTTGCACACCCTGTGGCAGCACAAACTATATGCAAACTTGGAAAAATGATACTTCGGCATGGACAAGGTCCATTACTTAGGCTACATCATTGATAAACATGGTGTGCATGTGGATCCAGCCAAGATCCAGGTCATTCGTTATTGGCCAGCCCCAACCACACTCACTGAACTTCAGATCTTCTTGGGCCTCGCCAATTTCTATCGCAGGTTCATGTTGGGATTCTCTCATATCATATGGGACCTCAGCCTAGTAACCAGGGGTGGAGGTAAGGAAAAAAAATTGTGGGGCTTGTCCCAACAACAAGCCCTCTATGACTTGAAGCATCATTTTTTCTCATCCCCAGTACTTTCATTACCAGACCTACATCATCGCTTTGAGATCAAGACAGATGCTTCAGACTATGTTGTGGGTGTCGTTCTCACTCAACACGGCCACCCTATGGCGTATCATATGGTGCATCCCCCCTTCCCTCCTAGGGGTTGTGCGACCTCCCGGTCTAGGATCTTTCAAATATCTGAGCCGAATCGGATCCACGGGACCCTGCTAGTCCCACAAATCATTTTACATAAGACCATTTTTCTTCTAGATGTGGGTCCTATGAAACTCGTGGGTTCCTTCTAAGCCCATGTTCTCTTCTGAAAGTTTGAGTGATGGGTGATAGCTCCCTATTCTAGACCCCTTCTTCTTCACATGACCCCGACCATGACCTCGTGTCAGTCCTCTTCGCAACTCCATGCTTCAGATCTTTTGCGAACAGTCGACTCCCTTCTTCCCGATTTTCAAATCAACGAATTTATCCGAGACCCAATATATGGTCCACGTCTCTCCCACAACCAATGGTTGGGATCTGCTTTGAACTCCTCCTTCGGTAATTCCTCCCACTATGCTCTTCCCTTTCTTTTCGGAGTAACTTTCCTCTGAAACATGCGACCCGCCACGTGTCCTTCTAGATCCAACGGTCCAGATTCACTTCGCTCTTCGCGACTTCGCGAAGCTTTCTCTTTTCTCCACGCAAATCTTTCGAAGCTCTTTCTCACAAAATATCTGATATGCTGCCACGTATATTCCTTGATATTGATGACTTAGATTAACTTCCCTACTTCGGGAATTCGGCAAGTCCTCAATCCTTGCACATAAAATGGGTTAAAGTCTCGTGCACTTACCTGGATCCGACAGGTGTCGGACCTTCGTGCTTAGATATGATGGTTGGGATCTTTCCTCCTCCTTGGCACACTCCTCCTATTGTATGTACATAAATGTTGACAGTCTAGATCTCCTCCTGCAACTGATCTGATGGATGTCATTGCTCCTTCTCCTGAGCTTTTTGAACTTGAAACAATTTCTCTCCTATGTGCACTCCTTACACTTTTATGAACCTTCAGACTTTCTCAACACTTGTCGAAGTGTTGGCTTGGTAAAATCCTTGCACATGTCTTCTCCTGAATACTAAACTCTTTCAGGTTCACTGATGCACTCCTTGCATCCGTTCAATGCACACCTTGCATAGCTTCTCCCTCCAGAGTGTTCAACAACTCTAGTTCCTTCAACTTCTCCAACACTTCAGAATGTGTTGGTCCTGTGCACTCCTTGCATTTGATCAAAGTACTCCTTGTTGAGCTTATAGAGTGTTCAACAACTCTGTGGTGTCTTCTCCTTGACACTCTTCTCCGTGAAATTGAAACATAATTCTCTTTTTCACTCCTTGCACTCGCCCAATGCCCACCTGGAAGGGTCTTTCAAAGTATTCAACAACTTCGGTTGTGCTTTCTCTACACAGTCTTTCCTCTAGAGTATTCAATAACTATGAGGCTCCTTGAGTCTATAAATGTTCTGGTATGCCCACCTGGAATATTATCCTTTGAACTCAAAGCAAAGTTCAGATACGCACTCCTTGTGTTGGCTAAAAAGTTTCCAATACTCTGTTGTGCACTCCTTTCACTAGCCTAAAGAACCCAGGACAATCCAACAAACTCACAGACAAAGAATTTTGTCTAGCTCTGCATATGGAACCTATTCATACATCTACATCATATGTATACATAAACACACAGAAAACTCATAGGCAAGAAAAACTGCTCTTTGTATCAATATGAATGTTTGATTACAATATGTACAAAATCTCAAACTGCAACAGAGTCTCGACTCTCTCCTCTCCTTGGCTTACAATGATTTTTCATCAACTTTCAGCAGCCTCTATTGGGCATACTTTATAATTCTTTATAGAATAGGTCTCATTGAGCCTTTTCCTCCAACTACTCTAGTGGTGTCTAATCACCAATTACAACACCTATCTACTGAGGCGGATTACATTGAATGAACATCTAGCCCGAATCGGATCTAGATCAACCTACAGTTGGCCATTAAATGTGACCTTAACTACTGCTTGTACAGATGCATCATCTTGGATCTTCCATCCTTGCAGCTTTTTAATTGCATTGAATATTACATTTAAAATTTAAAAATGGTAGGGCTACGCCTCTCCCTTCCTTGAATGTGCTTTGATGTGATAAATAGTTGGTGCGTTACTGAGGTGGAAAGGATGCTCCTGTATCATACTCCACTACTGTGAAAATTTCATGAGCTCCTGCTCATGGCTCCCTATGCTCCATTGTTGAAATCCCCATGGATGCCAAACTCTCACTTTGAGATGTCCACCTGCTCCTTTGATATGTCGTTGTTGTTGCTTCCCTGCTACTTTTGCAGGTCCTCCTCTGTTCAACTTCCTCCTGCTAACAACTTCTTTTGTTGAAATCAACATCATCTCTTTTACCTCCTCAATGACCTCTTCCATATGATCTATTGGCTGGCTCCTCCTTTCATGTAGAGTACCCTGTTGCACCTCCTCATGCTGATAAAAGGGCAGATCATATTGATCTCCCATGTTATTTTCTTCTCCTATAGCACTTACTTTCCATTTTGCTACAGATTCCAGCTCTATAATCTCCTCACTGATTTGTTTCTCTGCTATCTCCTCTGACATATTGGCTTATGTTAGCTCCTCTTGTGTTGGTTTAACTCCAGCTTCCTCCAGCTGCTCCTCAGGCTGGAATTTTGCTCCATCTGGCATGACTGTCTCCTGGAAGCCATCTTCTAGTTTTGGATTGGTCAACCAATCCTCTAGCATATCCAACTCCTTATCCCATGGAGTGATCATATTAACTGTATGCTCCTCTTCTTCTTTCACTTTGGCAGACTTTAATATCTTCTCCTTCTCCTCTATGACAGTCACACCTAGCTATCCTTTCTCTTCTTCTGCACCTGAAATTTGTGCACTAGCCTCTGCTGGGCTAATTGGTAGGAATATATAGATTCCCCCAATGATCATAATTCTCCTTTGATCCACCTCCATAAACACTCATTGCTCATCTAATATATTCTCTGAGCTCATGAGACTTTCAAACAGTCTCCCCTCGTCTCCCTTTCCCACCTGGAAATCTGGGATTTCTCCTCTGCCCTCCTGGAAGTCTATGAGATCAACTTGTCTCACTTCATTGCCGACCTGGAAATTTGAAATTTCACCACTGCCCTCCTGACAATTTATAATATCCTCCATTGATCTCAGCTCATTTCCCTCCTGACAATCTGGTAGCTCATTGCTTCCCTCATGGAAGTCTACGAGATCTCTGCTTGATTTCTTCTCCTCATCACTGAGGGTTTCTCCAACTTATGGCTCACATATGCAAACCATTTTCTCCTCTGTGTCACTAAAGGTTTCAAATTCCCTCAGCCACCTCCTCACTACCTATTGTTTCCTTCCAACAACTTTTGGACAATAAACTTTTCTCTTTGCTTCATGGGCTACTCATACCTCCAATGTACTTGGGAATCGTGTTGCATCCTCAGCGTTATCATGTCGAGCTCTACTCTGATTTCTTCGATCTCTTTGTTCATCTCTACTTTTATTTTATGCTGGAGGTCCTTTCCTTGATCGTTCCTATGGCCTTCAGTAGTCATTTTCCTCATTTTCCTTGAGCCCACCTGGCTGCCTACTTGACTATTGTGAACTTGCAACAACCCTTCACACAGAGAATCAACAGTCTGTCTCCTCCTTCACCTGTTGTCTTCAGATGAAATTAAGCTTATGATACCATCTTGATGGTATCAAAAATAATCTTTTCCTAGGCTCTTATACCACTTGATGTAGTAAGAAATCCCTCTCTCTCTTTGCCTACGATCTGCAGACAAAATTTTAGGCTCTGATAACACTTGGTGCAACCCCCCTCCCCTCCTGGGGGTTGCGCGACCTCTTGGTTTAGGATATTTCAAATATCTGGGTTGAATCGGCTCCTCGGGACCCTGCTAGTCCCACAAATCATTTTACACATGCCCCTTTTTCTTCTAGACGCAGGTCCTGTGAGACTCGCGGGTTCCTGCTAAGCCCCTATTATCTTCTGAAAGTTTGAGTGACAATTGCCAACTCCCTACGCTAGACCCCTTATTCTTCACATGACCTCAGGACAGTCCTCTTTAAAACTCCATGCTTCAGAGCTTTTGCAAACAATCGACTCCCTTCTTCCTGATTTTCAAAACAGTGAATTTACCCCAGACCCAATCTGCAGTCCACGTCTCTCCCACAACCAACGGTTTGGATCTTCTTCGAACTCCACCTTCGGGAATTCCTCCCACTCTGCTCTTCCCTTTCTTTCTAGAGAACCTTTCCTCTGAAACACATGGATCTTCGCCACGTGTCCTTCTGGATCCAATGGTCCAGATTCACTTCGCTCTTTACAACTTCGCGAAGTTTTCTCTTTTCTCCACGCAAATCTTCTGGAGCTCTTTCTCACGAACTCTATGATCTGTTGCCACGTATCCTCCTTGATACCAATGACTTATATTCACTTCTCTGCTTCAGGACTTCGTCAAGTCCTCAATCCTTGCACATAAAATGGGTTAAAGTCTCGTGCACTTACCTAGATCCGACGGGTGTCGGTCCTTAGTGCTCAAATCTGACGGTTGGGATCTGTCCTGCTCCTCGGTGCTCTCCTCATGTTGTCTGGATGTAAAATTTTATGGTCCATATCTCCTCTTGCATCTTATCTAATGGTTTTCGTTGCTCCTTCTCCTAAGATTTTTGAACTTGAAACAAGTTCGCTCCTACGTGCACTCCTTGCACTTGTTTGAACATTCAGACTTTCTCAACACTTGTCGAAGTGTTGGTCTGGCGCACTCCTTACACAAGTCTTCTCCTGAATCCTGAACTCTTTCAGTTTCACTGATGCACTCCTTTTATCCACTCAATTCACAACTTGTAGAGATTCTCCCTCCAGAGTGTTTAACAACTCTGGTTCCTTCAACTTCTCCAACACTTCATAATGTGTTTGTCCTGTGTACTCCTTACACTTGCCCAAAGAAATCCTTGTTGAGATTATAGAGTGTTCAACAACTATGTGTTGTCTTCTCCTTGACACTCTTCTCCCTGAACTCGAAACAAATTTATCTTGTGCACTCCTTGCAGTCACTTAATGCCCACCTGGAAGAGTCTTTCGGAGTATTCACCAACTCTGGATGTTCGTTCTCTGCATAGTATTTCCTCTAGAGTATTCAGTAACTCTGAGGCTCCTTGAGTCTGTAAATGTTCTGGTGTGCCCACCTGGAACGTTCTCCTCTGAACTCAAAGAAGATTTTAGATACACAGTCCTTGTGTTGGCTACAGAGTTTCCAATACTGTGTCGTGCACTCCTTTCACTAGCCTAAAGAACCCATAACAATCTAGAAAAATCACAGAAAGATAATTATGTCTATCCCTACAGATGGAACCTATTCATACATCTACAACATATGTATGCATAAACACACAGATGGAATTCATCAAATACATAAACACACAAAAAACTCATAGGAAGGAAAAATTTCTCTTTGTATTAATATGAATGTTTGATTACAATATGTACAAAATCTAGGACTGCAACATAGTCTCGGCTCTCTCCTTTCCTTGGCTTAAAATGATTTTTCATCAACTTTCAGCATCCTCTACTGGGAATACGTTACAATTCTTTTTACAATAGGGATCATAGAGCCTTTCCCTCCAACTACTCTAGTGGTGTCTAATCACCAACTACAATGCCTATCTACTGAGGCAGATTACATTGAACGAACATCTAGCCCAAATCGGATCTAGATCAACCTACAGCTGGCCATTAAAGGAAACCTTAACTATTGCGTGTAGAAAGGAATCAACTCAGCTCTTCCAGCCTTACAACATTTAATTGCATTAAATATTACATTTAAAATTTAAAAATGGGAGGGTTATGCCTCTCCCTTCCTTGAATGTGCTTTGATGTGCTAAATAGTTGGCACCTTGTTGAGGTGGAAAGGATGCTCCTGCATCATCATAGTGAGACACTATCATATGTTGTCTGGAAGTACCCTACTTATGACAAAGAAATGTACTCCATTGTGCAATCCTGCCGCTAGTGGAGACATTACATTCTAGGGAAGGAGAAAGTAATCCAAACTGATCACAAGCCACTATAGTTCATGCAGACCCAAGGAAAATTGGAGAATGACCGCCATCATAAGTGGTCCACATAATTACAACAGTTACACCTCAACATTAAGTATAAAATAGGAAGTACCAACTGAGTTGTTGATTGCCTCAGTCGACCTCCAATCGCGGCAATCACCATGGTGCTAGACTCTTGCGGCCATGAGACCTCTGGATGGCCCCACCTCCATGAGACAAACCCTGACTTCTCCACCACCTACCAAATGTTGGTATCAAACTCAGTGGTCGCTAATTTCCATATTCAAGACAGGCTATTGTGTTGTCTGGGCCATCTTTGTGTTCCATAAAGCGAGCACGCGAAGCTGATTTGGGAAGCTCACTACAGTTGGGTGGCAAGACACTTTGGCATCGAAAAGACAGTTGTAGTGCTGCAAAAACATTTCTACTAGCTGAAACTTCGATAGGATGTCGGCAAGTATATCAAGTCCTGCACCGCCTGTGCTATTGCCAAACCGAACACTAAGAAATAGGACATGTACACCCCTCTTCCTACTCCTAAAAATCCATGGGAATCCATCTCAATGGACTACATGTCAAGCCTCCCATCCACCAAGAGGGGCAATGACTATGTTTTTGTGGTTGTTGATCGCTTTTCCAAGATGGCAATTCTAACCGCCTGCAAGAAGAAAATCACTGTAGAGGCCACTGCCAAGATCTTCTTTGAATGCGTTTGGGTACACTTTCGGATCCCACAAACCATTGTCTCATATCGGGACAGACGGTTCCTCAGCACATTCTGGTTGAGCCTCTGTTCACTGCTGGATACCAAGATCACCAAATCCACTACCTTCCACCCCCAAAAAAATGGCCAAAATGAGGTCGTCAATCAGATGATCATACCTAACATGTGCATGTACAATTCCAATCACCCCTTCACATGGGATGAGAGTCTTCCCTATGTCTAGCATAGCTACAACTGAGCCCTGCATAGCTCAATTGGCCACAACCCCTTTTAGGTGGGGTTGGGATTCCAACCATTGGGCCCCATGGATGTTGCACTACCCATGGTGAACACCTCAGCCGAATCATCTCCTGCTCCACCAAAAGCTGACAAAGCCACCCATTTCATTGAGAGGATCCATCACATCCACCAACAGGTTTAGAATATTTTACAGAAGTCCAATGCCAAGTACAAGCAGAGTCGTGACCAACACCGAGTGTCACATAAGTTTCAGGTGGGTGACAAAGTTTGGTTGCACTTGAAGAAAGAACGCCTTATAGGGCCCCATCAAAATATTCACCCACTCCAATATGTTCCATACACCATCACCAAGGCTATGGGTTACAATGATTTTTCACTCAACATTCCCCCTTTCCTTGGCCTGCAGCTAGTCTTCAATGTGGCTCTCCTTCGGCCATATTTCCCACCATTATTGGACACCTCAGAGATAACAAAGTAGTTGACACTAAAAAAGATCAAACCTGACTGCATACAACAGGAATCCAATGATCCGATCATGGACACATAGATCAAGGGCACTCGTCAGCGAAGGATCCAGCTTTATCGAGTTGTCAAAGCAGGGAAACTCCTGCACCAAGGCAAGTGGCTCACCTAGGGTAAAATTCAGCAGAAATTTCCTCATCTGATGGGGGAACTCAACACAATGGAGACCATTGCTTCCTAAGGGGGGAGGATTGATCTATATGGATTCCGGTGGCCTCCCACCTATTCCAACTGGTTCATTTTGGCAGTTTTCCAGTTTGGCAATTTTTTTCCTAGTTTTCGGGTCCCTAACTTGCAGGGCTGTTTTGAAGCCCTAAACAACGTTTTTAGGGTTCGCCACAGTTGAAAATGACCTTTGATAGATTGTAGAAAAATGTATATTCCTTAGATGGACCTTTCCAATGGCCTATTGTGCACCTAAAATGGAGATCGTATGCAAAAGTTACGACCCTAGGAAGTTGATGTCCTAACTTACCCAAACGGGGCCCACATGACTTTTGGCGCTTCATCTCCTAGGGTTAGGTTTTTGGATGTCTAGGGTTTTTGACATTCATGTTTATTGTAAAAAGGCCTTCAGAGCCTCATTGTAATTATCGACTTGTGAATGAGTGCAACCATCACATCTCTTCTCAAAGATAAGCTGCCACCATTCCAGCAAGCTTGTTTTCCACTACATTTTAGAGTTTCAACTTATTTCCTTATTGAATAGAAAACTAGTTTTACTGTATCTTTGTTATTTTGTTTTAAGCATATTTTAATAATCTGTATTCATTTCATTCTGCTCATAAAATCTGGATCAATGTTCCACTTCTTGGAACTAGTTTCTTACTCACGACACTCGTTTCCTCTCTTATATCATAGCATTTATATTACTATGAAAAAACAAAACAGACGAGCGGGAAAATAATATTATCTCTTATCGCCAATGGCCATGTCTCCTTTGAAAAAAGAACAAACTCTTGAGTCCATTTCATCCAAGGTTTGGGTTTATCATGGCCTTAGGAATATGAACTCGTTACTTAGATTCTACTCCTCTGGCTGGTTATTATTCCAGTCACTACGAAGAGGTTGTTGATGCCTCTTGTGTCACAAAATTTTGACAATGATTAGTGTTAAGTCTATGTTTCCTGAGTTATCCATCTATCTCATGATCTTGTTCAAAGGAAGTATAATCTTGTGTCGAAAATTCCTCAGAAATCTTGACTTTGCATGTCGACCATCCTCTTACAAGTGAATCTCAAAATCACATGAATTTTTTGTCCTACCTTGCACCCTGGGCCTATTTTTATCATTGGTAGGTGACCTTGAACCCAATAGATGACATCTCCCCATTGGTCGTTGACAGGGAAGGTTCCATTTTTTTTGGATGACAATAAATCTATTCACACATTAGGATTCATGTGGTTTCTTGGATTCCATTAGACCCCATTGGTGGTTTCCTCTCCTTTGTCGACAATTTTCATTATTTGTTGCTAATAAGAGGGTCTCTTTCATGTACTACTTTCATATGGTGTATGCGATAGATGCACATGGTCGTTGGTTCATGAACATATTGTTCATCTGAGATCTTCCAAATCATCAAGATATTTCTTTGTACCTCATGCTAGATGATGAAAGATGACTTAATGCTCTCCTTTCAGTGGATCTCCTTCCATCGACTTCAACATATCTATTATGGAATAAAGATCTAGAGTTATATGAGTAGCTAGAGGCTTGCAATGATCGGTGGTAGGTTCTCCTGCCATCGTCAGTTGGGAATACATCAATGTCTCATGATCGATGTATTCTTAAAGTTTTCATCCTCAACACCCTTAATCACACTTGTTGAATGTACTCGGTGCCTCGACACCTACTTTCATTATCGATGGGTTGTCTCACATTTTTTAACGGTATACCTCAATGACCGATAATCAAATTAGGTCTCATTGTGTTCGACTTCAACTCCTTTATTCACATAATGTGGACTTGCACCTTTGACAGATAGTGTATAATACCTCCAGTTTACAGTAGAAGCATCCCATTTATATTGTTTTCTTTCATCATCCTAGTATCTATATGACTTCAATGATCATGGAAGATCATATTGTACTCCACTGTATATAGATATCTTCAGTTTATTTTGAGACAGGACTCCACTTTGTCTTGTTCATGACTATGACATCCCATGGAATATGTCCACTTTTCATTGCCTATTCATGGCCTTGGACAACTATTTGATATATATCCACAGGGAGTTGCAGTGTAATCAAGTTTGGAATCCATGCGTACATAGTCAATATGAATTGTAATATTCTCATGGGTAACTAGTTTTTCCAGCTAGGTCCTCGTTACTCCAGTTCTGGGAATTATAATGTATTTAGGCTATCGTGGATACTCCTCTAACCTCATGTATTAGGGGGCATCTATTATAGAATTTTTTCCACACTCCATTCATCTTACGTTGATGACCTTCCATTTCCCTCTACAAACTCAAGTTCCTCTTTTTGTTCATTCCAGAGCTAAAAATTCAAAGTCTTGTACATATAAGTGGATCACAGTTAGATAACTTGTGTATACACAGGTTTCTCCATTCCGGCCCATGTACATTGGGTTTTGTGCTAAAAAATTAAAAAATGTGTCGGGTTTCCATGCCATGTCACGAGATCCATGATTCTTGACCTTCTACATACTAGAAATGCTTTGAATCGACCCTTCAACTCCATTTGAAGGATATAAATTGAGCCATGTACAAGCCTTGAACATATATTCATCATTGAGAGAAAAGACACTCTGGAGAAATTTCACCTCATATTGAGTCTACATCCCTTTATCCTTGAAATTTTGAACTTCTTGTGTTCAGACCCCAATCTCTTCCTATCTTAAGATGGAGAAATTTAATGACTCCTACTTCTTGTGATCTTGACTTTGTGGAGGATTGAAGTGGTGAAGGCCCAACTGGAGGGACTTAGTTTCTCGGTTCTTATATGTGCTATTACAAAATTTTGTCACTTATGTACTTCTATTGATTACATTAATAGAAATACCCTTTCCTCGTCCAATTATATGTCGCAAAAATTTGATTTACTTTCCATGGGCGTATTTGTTATGCATGTTAATGAATTATGCTAATTTATATGCTAACATTATATATAATTTCCACATGCTTGTGTACCTTGTTTGTGCAGGACAAGTTGCAGGTATAAATATTTTGGTCATGAGCTCAACCATGGTTTTCTTTGGACGTCTAGACACGATAGGCTTCTATCCTTCTCTTGTTATCATTTTCATTTATCTAGCATACTTGATATTTTCATTTATGTGTGCATGCTTGTTGGTTATTTGTTGTGCATGGCATAGTGTTTATTTCTTTTATGTTATAGTATGGATCTTGATTAATTCATATGAGTCTTTAATGCTTAATTTCGAATTAATTATTATGAGAATTTGAATTCAGTTTTGAAGTGAGTTTTTTAGGTAGCGTGGCTAACCTATGGGTGGTTGGGTATGTTACACATAGGTAAAATGCTTGGTGCACAAGGATATGTTGGAATTCATATGGAAAAGATTGAGCATGTGTATACCATGCATATAGGCTTATTATAGTTTGTTGTTTGATGTAAAATATGGTGATGTCATGGATAATATGGTTAATGATGATCTGAGTATAGAAGCATAAGTAAAATATTGATGATATTGATTACATATTACCCTATGAGAATAAAGTAGAAGGGTTAATGAATTGTTGATTCTGAATGGAGTAAAGGAAGTGTTGGGGAATTTCTAGATGACCAATGGGTCAAACTAACATCCAGAGGTGGATGGTAGCCATAATAATATGTCTTGGTGTGCTTAAGTTGTAGTGAGCGGGAATCTGGAAAAATGATTCCCTTGATAAAAAGGTTTGTTGACCAAGAATGGTCTGAGGCATGAAGAGAATCTTGATAAGTTGTCATGTTGCCTGGGGCACTATTGAAATTGCCCAGATTGTATTTATGGGTTGTTGCATACTTCTATAGAAGTTTAGGCAAGAGTGTTATCTTCTTGGTTGTTGTCATGTGAAAAGGGAAACATAGTTACGAATATGTCTGCGAGACTTTCCATGTGAATATCATGTGAATGACTGTAAACTCTCAACAAAGAGGGAAACATGGTTTAGAGTATTCCTATGAGACTTATCATAAGAATGGATGCATGATCTCTGGGAGGAAGGATATGGAAGTTTTAAATGCCCATGTGTAAGAACAACATGGAAAAAGGTGCAATAGTGATCTTGCATGTTGAACATCCATATATGTAAATGGATGTTTGAGTGCATGAATGTAATGCATTATAAGGTTGCCTAGTATGAAGGAAGATATGAATAGGTTTGTGAGACTAGCCAAGAGGATGGTTGTAAATTCTCTTTAAATAAGAATGATAATAAGACCCAATAAATAGGAATGAATGAGGTAAAAAGGTGCAAGTGATGCACCTACATATGTGTAAATGTACTTAGACATGCTTAAAGGTGTCATATGAATTTCAAAATAAGTGAAATGTGAGGCAATAATTGTACTTTCCAAATCTAAATAATGTCATGGATGCATGGATGACCCTATGATGGAAGGGTCTGATTTGTCTTGCCGAAATAATAGCTTGAGGGGGATGTGTTCCCTTTTTCCCCAAGAAAATATAGTATACATTGATGAAAAGGTAAATGAGCAGGGATGCTTTGTTTCCATTATAAAATGAAACATGATTATGCTTTTAAAGACTGCATATGAATGGTCGTGAACAATCATGAACCAATTAATTTCCAATAGATAAGGAAATGAAACAATAAAGCGTTCCTATGGTGGACACCCACATTGCATGCTAAGGCATGTGATTAAAGTACAATGAATACAAATTGATGTAATAATGTGCATGTGTGAGTGAACAATCTAAATCCATAATAAAGATGCATGTTGATAATTCCTCATGGGATATTAGGTAAGAATCTGAGATGATAAAGCTAAGGCTAACTAAAAAATGGAGGTCATGTCATATCATTTGGATATGCAACAAGAGAGTTGCATGTTGAAGAGGTTTATGTGGAGCAACTATGTAAATAAATTTGATAGGAGAAATATAGCTATAACCTTAGTGACTGTTGAGAATTGAACAATGGGATAAAAAATCTATTTATATAAGAATCCTGGATTACATTTTAAAATATCATGCATGAGTACCAATACATGCATACGAATGAGGACCGATCTGATCTCTGGGTGGGAAATGTGCAGAATGCACAAGTTCACGATTCATTATGAACAAGAAACTTGTTGATGTAGCATGTTGAATTATCCAAGAAGGTCAAGGTGAACATGACTAAGACCGCTCAAGAGATAGACAAGCATATCCCAAGAGGGATGAATTGTAAAAGAAAAGAAGGAGAAAGGGATTAATACTTCTATTACTATGAAACTTTGATTAATAAGACATATTTGTATGCTTAAAAAGGGCATGTGTGAAAATAAGTACATCTAGTAACTCAAAGATACAATACCGAATATGTTTAAATGAATCAGCTTGGTTAAGCTATAGTGTGTGAAGGCAATGAGGCCTTGAAATTAATTCAGTTAGGTTGAACATTCCCTGATGGGAGAATCCCTTAACTCCTTTCTTGTTGTCTAATATGTTTCTCTGGGATGAGAAACTGATATGTTGATGAATGTAGATATTTTGGCATGATAATGATAAGAGATGCAACCTAAAATTGTTTGAGTTGCACTCATGGAAACATTAGGGACAATGTGATGGAGTGCATATAGATATGTTAATACATATATAAACATGTTTTGCTGAAATAAATGCTATGGAACATGCATTTGATTTTACATGATAGCTAATGTAAAATGTGAATATGGAGATCTATGCCATGAGTAGAAAAGATTGGAATTGTTAGGGAAGGACAACTGCCAATACTAAACAACCTTATATAGAGGTGAATGCAAGAAGTTTGTTGATAAAAGAAAATTGTGAAAGGAAATTTAGAAGTCCCCAGGAAGCACCACTAAAGAGGTAATATCAGAGAAGGTGATGGCAGCCAGAACATGTATGAGATATCTCATGCTCATGTGACATGGGAATTGAAAGGAATTTGGTAATATTCCCTTGTGAATTGTTTTCATTCTTTGATGATATGCATGTAATTTTAAGTGGATGTTGTATGCCATTGATACCCGAGCAGGGTATGATTCAGGAAAGAAACTTGAAGGACAGAGAAAGGAAACTCTAGCAGTCAAGGATGATTAAAATCCTTGCAAGAAAATTCATGAACAAAGTGTTATGAATACTTTGACTAATTGGGAATGACTAGGAACAAGGGTTCTCATAAACATCACATTGATTAATTCATTAATGAAACGCATGCTTTCATGAGAGGGAGGGTAATGAACTAACCATTATGGAAGGAGGACCTTCCAATACTCTATAGGAGTTATAGCATGGTAAATACAGAAATTGGGTGGCCATGGATTCTGGAACCCCGGTTACCAATGACCAAATAATGCTTGAATGCATTCATGTGAAACTTTTATATTCATGTATGTTGATTTGAGGTCATGATCAGTTGAAGTAGGAAAACAAAGTCTTGTTGTACAAATAATTGTGTATAAGGAACCAAGTGGTAAAGGGGTGGCTAAGTTCCAACCCACCAAGGCAAAGTGCCTAATATGAAGAGTAATAATATGGAAATCAATGCAAGGGTGCATTAAGTGTGAATATGGCCATGGATATTGGCACATTGATTAGATTCATTTTAATGTTTTCTTACATTTTGAAAGGCTTGGTATGCTAAAGTAATGCATGTGTAAGAAATAGTATTTCCTTTTTGAGTAAATGAACTTGATTGTTAGTATGCACAACTCTGAAATTGTTTGTGAACCACTAGAAGTGTGCAATGAAAATATAATGTGAGTGAGAACTAACAATTTGTTGGTTGATTGAAGAGGAAGTTTTAGGAAGAAAGGTCTTGGATGTGGCAGTGTTGTAATTCCACGAGGAATACCAATGCATGTTGATTATAAAAGAGCCAAAATTCCATGAGAAAGAGATCTCATACTTGTGAATCTAGTTCTGTGTGGAACAGATATGAGAATGAAAATGTGGAATTAGAAATTTGTGGATAAAAGATTTGAAAATTTTGATAAATTGATGATAGTATATCATGGTTACTGTATACATGTGATACAGGTGAGATAAAATATCTCTCCTAAAGGGACAGAGGGAAACTGTCAAGATAGAAAGCATGGAAACAGGATACCGTCGTGACATGAGAACCTTGTGATAAGACATGATTCCCATAGTCAATGATGTGTTGTGATTACACGGGCCGAACGAATGCTTTCGACAAGAGAAGGTTAGAGGGACGCCTCGACTGTAAGACTCAAGGGATTTCTCATAAATTATTCTTGTGCAAGAAATCCATGGCAAGGAAAGGTGGATCACACAAAGGACTATATAGCAGAGAAGGGGATGCATGAGCCTAGGCCTGGAGGGTGAGTGACCACAAGGAAGAGGAGACTCCAATAGTTTTTGTAATATGTTTATTTTGATCACGCACACAATGGGTATGTCAAGGAAAGCAATGAGCCAAGTTAATGAGACAGTTATATGGATGTAGATCCATGAACTGCATAGATAAGTATTGTGCTAACTTGTGAATATTTCCACTTGAATTTAAACAACAATAAAAAACTTTGCATGAAATGATAATTAATGTGCTTGTTGTTGAAAATTATGGTAGGAATATTCTAAAATGCCAAAGTCCGAGTAAGGACCATATCAAGAAGAGGAATAACATTGTCGATATAGATGAAAGAAGAAGGCATGGAAAGTGTTGTTGAAAAATAAAGAACATCGACGACGATGTTCCTTTGAAGGGGGATGGGATTGTAACACCCCCTTTCTAAACCTTGAATACATCTAATAAATCACGATTAGTGATTTCCATGCAATGATATGTGAATATTGTAAATGTATTATTTTTTAATTGTAAATTAAAAAACTAACTATTGGGTGAAGCCTTACAGTACAAGCCATGATACCACTAGCGGAACGAGAGGAGGCCCTAATAAAATAAAGGACATCAAGCCTTATTCATATGACTTACCTTAGCCTTGATTTTAAGACAGATCAATTAATGAGGGAGGTTGGTAGTTGAACGACCAACCACCCCAATGAATGGAAGTATGGAGGGATGGCAGAGGGGACAAGAAGTTTTCAGCTAGAAGGCAGTAGGAAATATCACCACGGGTCACGTGATTGATCCAAGAGTTTCCTTCTAACATAATAAACATAAGTAAAGGTCGAGAACCTGGATAATTCATGTGTGAAATAAAAGAACATGGAGAGGAGAGTTTGGGGTCTATGAAGAAGAGAGTTGTTGAAACATAATGTAGGAGGGTGTGCAATAAAAATACTAGAGAACTTGAGGAAGAATCCTTTGTTGGAGTATAGAAAACCCAAAAAATTCAACCTGAATGAAGAGGACCATCAGCTTGATGCTGGGAAGGCATCTGATGAACCTCGAAGAGGCCTGGGCTAGGTGGGTGTAAAGGAAAATCTCTACCAAGAGTAGAGTGAAGGAGAGTGACCTTGAAATCTTACTCAAAACCTAAGAGAGATTCTCTAGTGGTATCATAGCTTGGCACGGGGGTGGCCAGAATGATAAAAGTGAATGCATATGAGCCTACAGTTGGGTCAAAAGGAAAACCCCATAGTCAGTTGGTCGGTTATCAATTGTAATAGATAAGTATTTTTGTACATGTATAATTAAACTATAACTTAAGGCTGAATTTTCCTATGAATGATTCAGGGAAGTGCATTTCCATTTGATGATTAGATGGTTTATTTTATAATATGGGTATTTACTATTTGTTGTGTTAATTACCAGTCAGAATACCTACTATTAAACTTGTACATAAGTCATGGTAATGACTGTTGGAATTATACTTGTACATATTTCTCTGCTAGAATTATCTAGAGTCACACAATTATGTGCATGCATGGAGTTTGTGTAAGAAATGTGTCTAAGTGACCATTGATTATATATCAGGACTGAAATTATGGCCTGATGTGGTTCAGCTCGAGCTAGAAATATCTTGTACAGGTATGGACTATTCATAGTCCTATATCCTACATTAAAACGGATAAGGGATAAAACCTTAGCCTTCTTGAATAGGAGGGGCTATTTCCTTGAAGGCCTAGTAAGCCCTATACCTCCCCTAGAAGAAGTTCAGATCCACTAATATGGAATTGTATTAATGAATTTAAGATATCCTATGCTTTTCCTTGGATGAATTGTAGTCACCAATTTGGCATACAGTTTTGATCCTATTCGTCGATCGAGGTCCCTCTCGTATGAGAAATTGTGAAGGATATAAAATTGTTAACAGTTGTGGGATCCATCGGAGAAATTATCATAGGAATCATGATCGTTGTGTTAAGAACCTGAATAGATCTAAAAATATAATCACCACAAATAATGAATACACAATAGATCCACATAGCAATATAGAATAAACCACACAATATTATTATCAAACCCTTGAGGTAGGGCAACACCATACAATGGATCCTATTATGGAAGGGATCCTCTCCTGTTCACTTGCCTCTTCGAG
>JZKD02S1635187.1:325270-340947 GCA_000966675.3 Picea glauca | reverse complement strand
TCTGGAATGTCGCGGCCCTCTTTTTTCTTCTCCGAAAAAAAAATCTGCAAAAATAAAAAATAGTTGCCCACAACTCCGGCCAAGGAAAGTGCTCTGATACCAATTGTTAAGAACCTGAATAGATCTAAAAATATAATCACCACAAATAATGAATACACAATAGATCCACAGAGCAATATAGAAGAAACCACACAATATTATTATCAAACCTTTGAGGTAGGGCAACACCATACAATGGATCCTATTATGGAAGGGATCCTCTCCTGTTCACTTGCCTCTTCGAGGGGGCATCCTCTTATTGAGCTTCAGCTCCAAATACAATAATTATTTGCATCCCTCATTACATTGCTTGAACCTCTTTATACAGTGCTACCATCACCTAAGAACATTCTAGAGGAGGAATCTTCTAGAAGTAGAACCTTCTAAGAAGTCCTCTTACATTTATTATATCTAACTACCATAGTCGGTCTTATTTAATAATACAGTGGACCTAGTCCACCTTACATTGAATGACCTCCACTATTATCACTATGGGCCCTCTGGGCCCCCCACTACCTCTCTAGCTACCTTACACGTTGATTGCAGTAGGGGAGTCAGAGTAATAGAGGAATATGGCGCTCTGATGAAAGAAACTCCAAGAATCCTTCTCCATGATTATATCTATCGGGATGGCATCAAGTAACCTCAGCCATAGATCAATTGGGTTAAGTATTTAAGTTTGTTCGAGGGAAAAGGGTGACGTCACGATTGATGTCTCACTGGCAGAGAAAGATTACATGTACGATGGGAACGCATGTCAACCTGTAATTGGTTGAGACAATAGTGGGTATGTGCCCTCATGGACTCCAAACCTAGTTAAGTGCTTTAAAAAGGGGAGTAAGTTAGTAGGCCTCGAAAAATGAATGGTGGGTGTAAAGTGTAGGCAGCATACTTAGAATCATGATGGGTTGATAGAGATTGGAAAGGTGAGATGAATGGGTCCACGAGTCTGCCACTTTGCAAACCCGAAAAACTTACAAAATAGTCTAAGTGTTGAGTGTTAGAAGAGGAAGGGACTCAGATGAGTCCGCGAACCCACGAACATGAAAAAATCACTAAATAATCTAAGTATTGAGACTTCTCAGACATAATTATGAAGGGGTGGTATAGAATTGTACGTTTGCGAGTCCTCTAGTACGCATAGGTGGAAAAATGGTTAAGTGTTGATACTTCTCAAATGGAATTATGAAGGGGAGGTACATAATTGTACATCCGCGAGTCCATGAGTCTATGTAGGTGGAAAAATGGTTAAGTGATGATACTTCTCAGATGGGTTTATGAAGGGGAGGCACAAAATTATGCGTTCGCGAGTTCGTCGGTCCACGAATGAAAAAGAAGCTAAGTTTTGATGGCAGGTTCAGGAAAAGTATGAATATAGACCATGAGTCTGCAATACTGCCACCCACAAGTCCGTGAATACAATAAGGTGACTGAGTATGGTAGAATACGAGGGCCACAGAATGGAAAAGTGTATGGTGGATGACACGACTTTCCATCAAGGCTGCTAGGATGCCATTAGGATGGTAGATGTCCATTACTAACATGATGATGATCTGAATGGGTTCCACCATGGCAGGTTAGTCCAGTGCCATGTTAGGACCCAGGTGTTGCCACGTTAGTTGGCACAAACAAGGAAACATCATGGGGATGTTATGTGATAGTAAGAGAGATGTTGTCTATGTAAACCCAATAACTTCAGAAGGTCATAAATTTCATTCCAGATCCTGTTCTAAGTGAAATTACCGACCTTGGAAAGATCTTGACAAGAAAAAGAGGATGGATCTATGATAGAGAATATTTAAGGTTGTTAAGAGAAGTGGAAATTTAATACCCCATCCCTTAAAAAGGTACTTAGGGGGTCGAATCTATTACAAAGGAAATTTTCATTGGATTGAAGGGAACTTAAAGATGAAACAAAAGTATGTAATTTGAGTTATTTTATTTTATGTTGTGTCATCTCACTATCATTATGCATGCTAATCTTCAATTTATGAGTTTTGGGGTAAAGAGCACATCATTAGAATTCTGCAAACCACCCCAATACAATCAGTAAATTATTCTGGATCAAGTTAGATAATGGATGTATATATGTAAAGCAATAAGTGGTGTCTAAGGATTTTCAGATCATGACATGAACATCCTACCAAAAAAGTCATGGGAATTGATGGGTAAACCAAGTTTGGTTTGGTCGCCCACCCATTCAAATTTGGTTTCCAAATCAATATAGAATCTACCCTATAGGTTGATTGAATCAAGTCAAAGTGAACATAGAGAGGGTGAAGACAAAAGTTGATTTTGAAGTAATAGAGATCAGGGATGATTCTAATCCATACCCTACCCTACTTGGCCTTGATTGGGCCTTTGACAACAATGTAGTGTTGAATCTGAAAAAGTGACAAATGTCGTTTGAGACAGACTCCCTGGGAATTATCATGCCATTATATCCCAATGAAGGGGATAGATACAACAAGTTGGTAGATGAGGATGCACAAAGCTCTCTTATTGAAAATATATACAAGATCACATGGTGTAGGGAATATTACATCAATCCCATAGTCTATGGGAAACTAAGTTGGAGGAGAGTGAAGTCATATGATATTGATTTAGAGGATGTTATGGAGAGGTGGAAGGACAAGCTCTATGAAATCTATACAAGGAGATGCGCTAAACCCCAATACAATCAGTAAATTATTCTGGATCAAGTTAGATAGTGGATGTATATATATAAAGAAATAAGTGATGTCTAAGGATTTTCAGATCACGATGTGAACATCCTGCCAAAAAAGTCCTAGGAATTGATGGGTAAACCAAGTTTGGTTTGGTCGCCCATTCAAATTTGGTTTCCAAATCAATATAAAATCAATGTTCTCTTGCAAGAGGCATTGGGTAGCCAAGCAGCAGTGGGATGCGTGAAGTAGTTATCTGAAGGCCTAATGCACTCTGTTGAGAAAGAACTCTATCCCTCTGGTTCCTCAATTCCCTAGCAGACAAGTGGGGGAGCCACATGCATGAAGGATGGAGATAACCACTCGACATGCAATAATAGAAAGAACATATTCCCATTTGATCCCCCTCAACCCCATTGAGAAAATAGACGAGTTGTGCATGAGTAAGGAAGTAGTGGTTAGTTAAAAGAGGTCACCATATCCAATTGAGTCGAGTACAGTTCCTCCATGGCAGAAATTGCAAGGTTGGGATCGTGTGAAACAATGTTTCTACCTGCCAAGGGTTGCCGCGAAAAATTAACACTTATTGGACCAATGTAGGGGTGTCTAGGTGATCCAGATCTCGGAGGTTGAGATCTGGATGGATTGAATGCCGAGAGAGGAGGATATTAGACGTGCCAATCTTGCATGAAAACAAGCATGAAAAAAAAAACATGTAAATGAAGTACTTGGGAGGTGAGGCTCAAATAGGAGCCTCACCTCTAAAACAAATTATTATTAAATCACTTAGAGCTAATTAATCTCACAATGAACAATGGAAAATTTGAGAGAATCCAAAATGAGTAACTTGATATTATGAGAAGGCTTGCTAGGCCTTTATATAGCATTACAAAATGGTCCATTGGACAAAGTGAAAAATAGATCATTAAATGAGTCTCTATTATTAGTATAATACATATAACTACCCACCTAACTAATTAGTGAAAAATAAAACCCGATACAATAATGGAAAGATCTCATTAAATGAGTCTCTCTTATTATAATAGTATATCTAACTACCCAGCTAACTAAGTAGTGGAAAATAAAACCCAATACAATAATGCAAAGGTGGGAATCTCTTTGACCCATATGGGCAACGTGTTAGCCCAATTCATTAATGAGGAGGTCGGCATCTCCTTGATCCACATGGAAAATCTATTAGATTTATAGTTTTATGACTCTGCATCGAAATTTAGACCATATACCCCCTAAATTTTAGATCACCAGGAGCCATGCATGCCTCCCCTGAAGAATAATACTCACGCATGTATGAATATGTCTACATCATATTGAATGATTCAATGATGTAAAATATGTGTGGTAATAATGGTCGAACTAACAAGTAGTTACACCGCGTTGATTTCCTCCAATTTCAGAAACATGGAGTCATTAATGCAACTGATAGGAGGACAATTTGTACGGTTTAGAATAAAGGAGGAATTAATTATGGTGGATGGTGAAAAGAATGCCATTACAACTACAATGACTAATCTGCGTCTAGCGAGGGGACTTCGACGGCAGGATGGAAGGTGGTATCGGCCATCTCACAGAAGGGACTGGACAATAACTCCACACCAGATGAATGGTATGCACCATTATTATTGCATTATATTTTGGATGAGTGGAGTGTTCTAGTTCATTGATTCTCCCTTTTTCTTTAAAGTGTTCTTCCATTTATATCTTAGCAATCATTAGAGAACATAAGTGCATAATCTCATTAGTTGTCCAACAGCCAAATTCACTTCTACATTCATATTCTACATTGGTTCTATGCTTTCCCAATTTTAGACACTACAACCACCATATTCGACATGGTATCCTCAAGAAAACCCCAAGCTCGAATGAAGTTGAAGTCAATGGAACAGTCGGTTCCAAATCCGATGCTACCATATGGTGTATAGTTTCAAGGGTCGACGTTGGGGAAATTCCAACTGCTCAAGTGTTCTGATTCTAATGTGTGGGATCCCAACCAGTTCCCTTAACTGCATTTCGATAAGTATGCATCTATTTTCTAAAAGGAATATGGTACCAAAAAGGTGGTTACTCAAAAATGGGTTAAGCCCCTACGAAAATCATGAATCCTCACATCACTCAATTACCTAGCAATTCTGGCATGTGTTCGCTTCCTCCTCACTAGATTTCATGGCGGTTACATAGGGTTGGAAAAACATTACCCCATCCATCATAATATGATGCACATGGTGTTGGGTCTTCCCACTTCTGGAAAATATCTGACGGATACCCTCAAGGAAAAATATGTAGCCCAGGAGGAAGAAGACTCTTAATTTGGAACATGCAGGGGGAAGTGCAGGGTTGTAATCCCCAAAATTAATAACCTAGCAATTTTGTTTACAACACATTTACTAGCCTACAAGATCATACGAAAATTCCAAAAGGTTGAATGCACCCTCGGGGTGGTTTTCATCATGGAGCGGTGTGTTGAGGGAATTCATATGGCATGGGCTCAATACTTATTAGATGAATTTATTGACGATTGATTAGATGCTCAATATTGAGGCAAAGAGTTTCATTACATATGGGTCATCCTTTTACTGGGTATGGTGTTGTTGAAACCCCCACCAGGACATGAACAAGATGCAATGGGAGCCCCCTTATTCGCTGCCCCCCAGTTCCTAACTCTCCAACATTACAAAGACCTAGAAGTCTAATCAGACATCACGAAATCCTTCCGAAAGTGGTTCACAAAGTTGATCAATGCCTCTATGAGAGGGTCTGCATCCTGGAGCGACTTCTGACAAGGTATGCAAACTATCTTTATTTTAAATAATGTTTTCATTTATCATTGTGCAACCAATGACCAAACCGAGGCCAAGCTCCCCTTCTACATTATGGAAAGCGACATCCTAGATGGTGTCACGATGTGGCTGACTGACTATTAGCCTCAATTTTCTAATGTCCAAACCCAGTTCAAGATGAGAACCAAGGAGTCACAAGAAAACAAAGATGAGCCACAATTGTTTCTCAGTGTCAAGACAAAGTTGTTGGATCCAAGGCACAAAAATATGTCTCCAAGGACTAGGAGTAACCCAATTCATAGGACCACATGAAAATGGAGGGTGAGTCTGAAGTAGAGGATGAGGGAGTGAGGAAATATAAATTATATTCAAAAGGTTAGAGGCCACCCCTATTGACCTAGACCCCAGCACAGAGGAGGATTGTCCACCCTCACCACTTGCCACTCTGATAGAAGAGGAAGTCCCAGTGCCTTCTTCCCAAATGAAGGTCCATCCTAGTTAGGGTTTAGGAAAGTGTTGATGAACAAATCCCATGAAGCAATCAGAGGATGGTACTCTAGAACCACAGGTTGACTGACAGGTAGCGAAGTTAATGAAGGAACTTGGCACCCAATTGTCCAAACATAAAGTGTTCCAAAACGATATGGTGGGGAATTTTGAATCCTTGTGTCAACAACCAGATTTTCCCTCACCACCAAAGTCTCCCCCACAGTACCCAAAATTTATCGAGGCTTTGGGAATGAGCCAAAGAAGGGTTATGAGTGTTAACTCATTGGTCATGATCCCAACTGACTTGGAAAACACAGAGCTTGACCTTACACAAGTCCATATTGTCGAACTACAGGGTTTTTGACTACCATACTCTATGAGATCATGGATAGAAACCAGACTCTCACCTAGGAGCATTCCCAACTGTGCATTCAACTTGACTAGTAAATCTCAATTCATATGAACACAAGTCCCAGTTGTAGAAAGAATCATGCACATGGAAAAATATTGAAGTTGCCTGGAAATATCTCCATACATTGCATCTTTCTGAATTCATTGTGCACAAGGATACCAAGGCCCAATATGAAGTTACTCTAGCCAGCAATTATGACCTATACATTTCAGTGGATGAGGCATACTCATGGATTTGTGCTCCCAAACAGGAACAACCAGAGATCCTAGCACCACAAAACCTCAAAGAGGTCATCAAGCGCATTCAAACTTTGGAATCCATAATACATAATTTTGCACGTGACTTCAACAGATAATGCTAGAGGATATGAAGCTACAAAAGAAGATTACAATGGTTGAGGTAGTTTTCTGATAAGTCCATAACCACTTGAAGTATTTCTTGGGGGTGGTCGAGTATAGTTTTGCCTTGTGGAACCATTTGTAGAATCCTCCTGAGTTGAGTTCTATTAATGACAGAGTTCAAGAAACATAGGTGGAGGTCACCAAAAAAAAGAGTAGTCTGAATTCTCTACCCTTAGGAAAGTGTTAATTTGTAATGAAATCTATCGCATCCAAAACTAAAGAGGTTGATGCCCCCCGGGCTGAGCAACAAACCATTTCAAAGTTAGCCACTAATGCGGTTGATAAGGCCTTAATAATTTATACTAAGTTAACAGACGTGCATGTCATTATCTCCCCTATGATCAAGAATATGGAGACACTGGACCTGACATCTCCTGAGGTCACGACAGACGATGCATATGAAATCATCCATCTCACCCAGGAACTTCACGACACCCTTAATGAGTCTGATAACCATTTCAAGGAGTTCCTTTAGGAGATCATGAAGACACTTTTGGTTGTTGCATCCATCACTCCATGAGGTAATATGCTCGAGGACAAGACAAATAATAGTGGTGGGGGTCTGTTGGCACCCAAAGTTTTGGGTAAATATCATGCATGCACACAAACGAAGTTGTGTGCACATTTCAGTTTTTGCACGCACTCAAGCAGTTGTGTAGTAGATTATATGAGTCATGTGTGCTAGTCCAAGTGTTGCTAATGCATGCCAATTCAATTTGTACCAATGCATTCCAGTTTGAGTTTTTTTTATGCACGTAAAAAAATAGTAAGACACTGCATGCATGCCAAAATCAAGAAAATAATCTTCAGGAAATATTTTTGAATGATTACTTCAGGTAGAACAAGAGATCGTGGAGCAGTAAGGAGATGAGTTGGCAAGGTATTTAAGACTACCATGACTCCAAAGAGGCTACGTGGACTGCATGAGGGTCATAGAAGTGTGCGAGACTAGTAGTCATAGGAGCAAGTGGGAAAAAATTGAAAGCGAAAGAGCACTAGAACAGAGAAGAAGATAAAAAGGAGCAATGATAACTGAAAGAGAGATACTTGGTTGGTTGTAATTTTCAATGTCTTTGAAGCTCGCTTTGAGCCCATGTTTTGTAATGTATCTGGTGGTGAGTCTAGTTCTGTAACATTTGTAGAGTTTGAAAGGATGTGCACCGCGTTATGTAATGTAATGTTGGGAGAATGTATAAGAGCGCAGGGTGTCGTTGTTGTCAATTGATGAGTTTCTTAATGTATGTCTGTAAATGGTTGAATGAGATAGTAAAATTTTCAATTATTCATGTTTCACGATGTGTTTTTCATGTGTCAAATGAATGTATGTGTTGATGTTACATGTTGTTAGTTGTTACACATAATGCAATGGAATGTAGGAATGCCAACCTGAAAGGATTCCTGAGTCCTTAATCCTTCATCACCGACATCATACCATACTGTCTCTATGATTCTCATGGTGTCTCAGGTGATACCTTCTCCAATCTTTGGCTGAGGATTGATATGCCAAGGCCTTGGGGTTTTTGTTGGTAAAATTTGGACAAACCCTGGGTCTTCAACCCCCCAGCATTAAGAAGGACATGCATGAGAATGGGAAAAAATACAACACAATGAATTAATCCCTTTGGTAAATATGATTTTTGATATTCATTCCATCATCTAGGACCCACCTTAGAAGTTTATAAATTTCTTTAAATAAATGATTTTCCATAAACAACTTATTTCCAAGCCCAAAAATAGTCATGAATGTAATTTAATTAAAATGGCTTGATAACTAATGTTTCAACCATTTAAATCACTTCCAATGTGTTCTTCATCTCTTTTCCTTTCTATCAATCTCTCGTTTTCTCAAATCAGACATTGGGATCAAAAGTTATGAGCTCAGAAAGATGGAGACTCAACCACCGTTGATATGTCCTCATGAAATCTTGGCCTTTGATTTGAAAATTTGACATTCTTTATCCCACATGCATTGTGGGAGGGTTCTCATGACATATTTATAAATAAATTTCCTCTCCATGTTATTTGTGAATGAAGTAGAGGGAACCATAAAATTATGTGTATCTTGTGCACAAAGTATCTTTTGACCACCACATCATCATCCAGTCATCATGCCAAGTCACTTTCCATTCAAAGAAAGGTTGGTGGAGTTACGTGAATGTGAAAGTAGCGGAGGTAAATGAGGAGATAAAAATCAGTAAAAATGACTAAGTATGATGTAGGGATGTAGGATGTGGGGGTAGGGAGATATGAGAAAAGATAAGTCATGCGAGTGATAAGTCATGATGTGGGTGATAAGTCATGTGGGTTGCAAGACTAGGAGTGGAAGGTGGAAATGAGGGTATGGTCTCCCGCATTCGCATTCAAAAGTCAAAAATAAACTAAGTATAGGAATTAGTAAAAACCAAGAGTAAAACTTAGTAAAATGACTAATTCATGAAGGGTGCAATTTGGGTAAGTGGGAAGTGCAAATTGAGTATTGTGGGTTTGCAGATAGAATATTTAGTGTAAAAAATGAGTAAAATGTGGCAAGTCATGAAAATGACTAAGTGTTGCGGAGGCAAGTCATAGAGTTACGTGAAAGTATGGAAATGGAAATGAAATATAAATATGGAAAAAAGGAAAATGGAAAAAGGAAAATATGAAATATGGAAAAGTAAAATGGAAAAAAGAAATGGAAAAGGAAAAAGGATATTGGAAAATGGAAAATGGAAAATAAAAGTTGAAATATGAAAATGGAAATGGTTGAGTATGGAAATGGTTAAACGTGGAAATTGTTAAATATGGAAAGTGAGGAAAATGACTAAGTAAAATAGCATGGAGGGTGAGGTATGTAATGTGAGGGTAGGGTAATAATACTTAGTCAAAATTCCAAAAATGGAAGGGAAAATTTGGTGAATAGAGGAGGAAAAACTGGTGATATCTTGGGCATGTGACCTTTGTTTTCAATTATATAAAGTGTTGAACGAAGTTGAAACATAGGGATATTCAGTGAGAATATGGAAATAAGTAATTTCCTTATTTTTAGTATCATTTCCTTTCCTTCTCTTTTTTTTCAAAGAGAAACTATCCCCATTATACCTTAATGATGAAGAACTCGAAAATTGAAGCTAATTGGAAACTTGTCGGGTCTTCACAATCAACAATTGAAGATTATTTGGAACTTTCCAAGCTAGAAAAAAAACTTTCTCTCTATTTGATGGGTGAAAAAACATCAACATATGGATCCAATTGTGGGACAGTGACCCCCTATAGGTTGTCGAGGACCCATACCAAGACCAGATGCCTTCATCCATTGGGATATGAATTCATCCCAATCCACTATCTTGATCCATCAAATGCTTATTGGAAAACTTCACTAACATAACAATATTATATACATGAGACAAAAAAACCTACATACCCTAAGATACTTGGAGAGAAAGCCTACTCTGAAGTGTAAGCAAATTTCCAATGTATCCATGTACATAGCCAACTCATCTAATTACTCCCAACCATGATAGAGAATGTTGTTTCATTGGCCATGTTCTGGGCCTGATTAATAACCATCTTTGAATCTCCTTCTCTATCGTCATATTTTGGAAAAGAACTAAAAAAAGACATCATCCATGATACTATGAATGAAAGGAAATTGCTTATTTCAGCTATTACATAGCCATGCCTAAAATCAACGAAATTTTCCATTGCTTCCATTTATTTTCTTTTGAACACAATAATATTCTTCTTATGTGGTATTTCAAAGAATGAAAAAGTTATTTGTAACTTCTTCATATCATGAACACAATTATAATTCATGTTTTCTGAGCCTTTTACTTAATTGTCTTTTTTTGAAGTAGAGGTTACATGTCTAGCACTTGTTTGAGGAGGTACAACTTCTAATATAGAAGACCTTGTCAGTTTGTTTTGGAATTCATAAATATTTGAATCTTTTTCTTTGGATCTAATCTGGATAATGTTTTCGTGAAAATGACGTTCTTCATCTCTACATTCATCTTCTTCTATCCAATCTCCTTTTGAAAATAATAATGGATCAACATACATTTCCATGGATTCTAGAACCCTGTAGCAGTTTCATTACTATATTCTTGAAAAATAAATATTTGATTCTCTTTCTTGGGAATTTGATCAAAATCTTCATTCAATATCACCGCTTTTGGATTTTGAACTCTAGGGGCCCTTGATCCAGGGGTTTGATCATTGATATTTTGATTTATTTATGGACAATTTATGAGGCCATGTTTAGGAAATGGAGGATTTTGATATTCTTTCCTTGGATTTTAATCATCATTTCTCTTTAACTGAGTTATTTCATTTTTCGTTTGGTTAATGATTATTTTTAACTAGGCAATATGAGTGTAATAACATGTCTTCTGAGTGTCTTCAAATATTTTTTTTTACATTAGGTGGTTTCTCTTGAAATATTCCTCTTCCAACCCCTCGCTCTTCAACTACTCTTGAAGTAGATGGAACTTGAGACAACAATGATAAATCTATCATCTGCCTTTGAAATTTACCAAGAATGATTTCAGGATCAACTTCACTTTCTATCATTAAATCTTCCATTTTAGTCACTCTTCTCATTGCTTCTTCCAAAGTTGTGATTTATGATTCTTTTATTGTATATTTCACATATGAAGGCATTTCATTCATATAACATCCAAAATCAACTGGATCATTTGGGTGTTGATTTTGTGGAATTCGATGCAGAGTCTTGAAAATATTGAATTAAAATCTATGATTTGTCCAATTTTTTGGAGATGGATTTGGGCGAACTGTGTCAACAAAGCATGATATGCTATAGGCAAAGAAAAGTTTGGCATTAATACATATTCCATGTCCTCAACATAACTGATTGCGTTTTCTGGAAGAGAAAGGTACCAGCCATAGGCTGGACCAACTAATGTTTGGAGAAAGAGTCCCACCATCACATCACCATGCTCAATCAAATAGATATCACATATGGTGAGGAATTTATCCAATTTATTTTTGGGATCCATCATCCCATCTCTAGAAAAAATAGGAAGAACACCTTGAGGAAGAGCAGGCATTTGATGTCGCTCTCCATGCAAATTCTAAGGACTAGATCTTACCCTTATTCTTGGAATTATTTGTTCTTCATTTCTTTGCTCTTCTCTGTCTTTCATTGATTTTGAACTTTGATTTTCAAAAATGCTTCATTTTATTATTGTAAAAAATCATTTGTATAGTTCCATATCTAAAATATTTATTGTTGTCTTCTTTGTCTTTGAACCTCTACAGTTTATTCTTCACAGACAAGGGCTCACCACATTCTTTCAAGCTCTTCTTGACTTCTTGTTGTCATTAAATTATGCAGTTGATGTAGGAAACTTCTTTAGTCTTCAATGCCAATTTGTATTGGAGGCTGATTTGGACCTATTTGGGTCATTCAATTCTTTATGGTCTGTGAAACCAACCTTTTGTTCTCCCGGGTATAGTCACCAAAAATGTTGATTGTTTTTTTTTCTTTTAAGGTAAAATGACCAACATTTCAGAGAAAATGTTGTGGGGAACATGAAAGACTCTCCTCATTTTTATAGAGGTGGTTCTCCTCTCTTGATATATTGGAATATTCTTTGTATGGCTCTAGATGAATGCAATGGGTGAGTGCTAAAGAGAAAACCCCAAAATATCTTCCAACAAAGCTCTCATTTAGCATATTTATTCATTAAGAACATCGTCTTATTCATGGAAATAAAAGTAAATAAATATAACTGGAAGAGATTTGTACAGAGTTTGTTTCGACGGATGTTTTGCTTTCCTTTTGAAATGATATGAACCCAGAATCAGCTATGACTTTACAAGATGAAATAAAAGTAAAATATTCAGGTCATCAAAGAACTTTACATGATCACTTAATTACAACTCAAAAACTATTTTGATAGACAATACATTTGAAATCTCATGCTTTGGACTCAAAGTATGAAAAATCACTAATGGAATGCCCCGAAATAGTTATTTGTGGGATAAATTAATAATAATATCCCAAATGAAATAATATTAACAATGTATGAAACAAGAAAGATGAAACAACCTCAACAAGATTTCAATGACAATTACATAAACCTAAAATAATATGCATCTACTTTTTACAAGCACAATTTTTTCTCCTTTGGACCTGAAATGTCTTGGGGAATGTATGAAAGAATATTGAGAGATTTGAGAAGAAAGGAATATTAAGGAGAAATTCAAGAAGAATGAATTCAAAAATCATTGGAAAGGTCGAACTTGCTTCCAACAAAAAGACCCCTATATCAAACTCTCTAATATCCCACTACCAACCTCTTGAACATGCCTCCTTTTCTCTTTTGTAATCTCTTATTTATCTTCTTGAAACTATTTTTTAGTTAGGGTTTTATGTGTCCCTTTTGGTGAAATGAATTAATCCCTTTGGTAAATATGAGTTTTGATATGTGTGCCATCATCTGGGACACACCTTAGAAGTTTATAAATTTCTTTAAATAAATAATTTTCCAAAAAAACTTGTTTCCAAACACAAAAATAGTATCGACTGTAAAAAAAAATTTAGGGCTTGATAATTGATATTTCAGCCATTGAAACCAATTCCAATGTGTTATTCATCTCTTTACCTTTTGATCGAGCTATTTTTTCTCAACTCAGACATCTAAATCGAAAGTTATGAGCTACAAAATATGGAGACTCAACCATCGTTGATATGTCCTCATGAAATCAGTGCCTTTGATTTGCAAATTCAACTTTCTTTATTTCACATGAATTGTGAGAGGGTTCTCATGACATCTTTATAAAGAAATTTTGTCTCCATGTTATTTGTGAATGAATTAGAAAGAGCGAAAGAATTTTGTGTAGCTTGTGCACAAAGTATCATTTGACCACCACATCATAACCTAGTCATCATGCCAAGTCACTGTCCAGTCATTATATCCATCCATGTGTCACCCGAGGGTAGGTCCACTTCGTTGCCACATGTCCACATATAATAGGTATTCACTACCATGTGTCATTGAGAGGTGTGTCCAAAAATAAAGAAAGGTAAACTTAGGATAGGATATTATTTAAATGAAATAATATTTTAAAAAAATAAAGAAAGGTTGGTGGAGTTACTGGAATGCAGAAGTATATGAGGTAGGTGAGGAGTTAAAACTCAGTAAAAATGAATAAGTATGATGTAGGGATGTGGGTTCCAGGGGAAAGGAGATATGAGAAAAGATAAGTCATGCGGGTTGCGGGACTATGAGTAGAAGGTGGAAATGAGGGTATGGTCTCCCACATCTACATTCAAAAGTAAAAAATAAACTAAATATAGGACTCAGTAAAAACCAAGTGTAAAACTCAGTAAAATGACTAAGTCATGAAGGGTGCAATTTGGGTAAGTGGGAAGTGAAAATTGAGTGTTGCGGGTTTGCGGACTTGAGAGAGGAGAGGTCAAGGGATGGGTGAAGGAGGGTCTCCCGCATCCGCAATAGAAGACTTAGTGTAAAAAAGGAGTAACATGTGGTAAGTCATGAAAATTGAGTAAGTGTTGGGGAGACAAGTCATAGAGTTAGGTGAAAGTATGGAAATAGAAATGAAATAAAAAAATATGGAAAAAGAAAAACATGAAATATGATATGGAAAAGTAAAATGGAAAAAAGGAAATGGAAAAGGAAAAAATAAAAGGAAAATGGAAAATGGATATGGAAAATGAAAATGAAAATATGAATATGAAAATGAAAATGGAAATGGTTAAATATGGAAAGAGAGGAAAACAACTAAGTAAAATAACGTGGGGAGTAAGGTATGTAATGTGAGTGTAGAGTAATAATACTTAGTCAAAATTTTGAAAATGGAAGGGAAAATCTAGTGAATAGAGGAAGAAAAAGTGGTGATATCTTGGGCATATGACCTCTGTTTTCAATTCCATAAAGTGTTGGAAAAAGTTGACACGCAGGGATATTTAGTGATAATCTGGACATAAGTAATTTCCTTCTTTTTAGTATCATTTCATTTTCTTTTCTTTTGTTTAAAAGAGAAACTATCCTTGATAGACCTTCATGATGAAGAACTGGAAAAATGAAGTTGAATGGAAACTTGCTGGGTCTTCACGATCAACAATTGAAGATTATTTGGAACTTTCCAATTTAAAAAAAAAAAAAAAAAATTGGTCTCTATTTGATGGGTGAAACACATCAACACCTCTTCAATTATTCTGCTATAAATTTGTAGAGTTGTGTGTCATTTTGAGAGTCAATCCTTACAAGGATTAGGGAAGAAACCATGATGGAAAAATTATGTACATGCATGTTTCCTACCAATTTTGACTAGAGTTTGAAGCAATCTTATGAAGCCTCTTGTCTTCCATGTCGTTTATATTTGTCTTGTACATTTAGGTACCTAGTCGTAGTCGTGTTCTTGATGGGGGAAAGACTCACCTATATGAAGAGGATAGGATAAGGTGTATTGCCTTTGATTTTGAGATTATAAGTTATAAAACACTTTTGGTTTTGCTCTATATTTCTTCACAATTCTCTAGAGATGTTGCAGCCTAAAACTTCACAATCACGTAAGATAATAGGAGTGACAAGACTCTCAAAGAGGATTTTCTTGTTATCCCATAGCAAAAGGTCCACTGATTTACAAATGTTTTCAATCCCATAATAAGCTTTTCACCCTCCATTTATCATTTTCTCAATGCTATAATTAAAATTGAGCTTATGATGGAGATACATTTTGAGATATTTTTATGAAGTCACTTCCTCCAAGCTATTGTTGTCATACCTAAAATTAGCATAAGGGTGAAATCATGAAGGTGGGTTACACTTTTGCTTGTTTTATGACAAAAAAAACTGTATTTTCACAAGTTATTCAACTTCCGACATATAAAAGTATTTTTTTTATTTAG
>JZKD02S1635187.1:296880-325260 GCA_000966675.3 Picea glauca | reverse complement strand
TTCGAAAGCTTGATATCATTTATCAAGATTAAATGGTTCCACTTTGTAAATGATATCAAGCCATAAAAAGAGCCATAAACAGAGCCATAATATACACAGACAGCCATTATATACACTGACAGAGCCATTATATATTATCAGACAGAGCGATAATTTACGCAGACAGAGCCAGAGCGATAATTTACGCAGACAGAGCCATAATTTACGCAGACAGAGCCATAATTTACGCAGACAGAGCCATAATTTTCGATTATATACACAGAGAGAACGATAATTTAAGCAGACAGAGCTATAATTTTCATAATTTACGCAGACAGAGCCAGAGCGATAATTTACGCAGACAGAGCCATAATTTACGCAGACAGAGCCATAATTTACGCAGACAGAGCGATAATTTACGCAGACAGAGCCATAATTTACGCAGACAGAGCGATAATTTACGTAGACAGAGCCATAATTTACGCAGACAGAGCGATAATTTTCGATTATATACACAGAGAGAACGATAATTTACGCAGACAGAGCTCTAATTTTCCTAAACAGAGCCATAATTTTCATAAACAGAGCCATAAACAGAGCCTTAATATAAATAGAGCCATAATTTTAGAAGCTTACCTGCGTTCCCTTCGATCTTGGCGACCCCGACGATCTCGGCGACCTCTCCCTCGGCTTCCACGACCACCTACACACTCCTCTCGCGAGACAGCAAATACGCAAACGAAAAACGTTCTAAAGCCCATGTGTGGATAATATATAAACATACTTTCGGCCGAAAGATAGTTCGGCCGAAAAATAGTTCGGCCGAACAATCTTTCGGCCAAAAACTTGTTGCCGGGAAAAAAATATCCGGCCGACCAAATTTCGACATGCAAATCGAGGGCGATGTTATTGCTCTGTTTGATTTGACGTTTATTTTTTCGGCCGACAAATAGTTCGGCCGAAAATAATATCTTTCGGCCGAAAATTAGTTTTAGTTCGGCCGAAAAAATGTTTGTCGAAATTTTGGAAAGCGGATTGTCACGAAAGTGTAACCCACCTTTGTGATTCCACCCATAAGTGATCTTTTTGGATTTAATTATCATAACATTTGTTTTGTCGGTGTTAACAATCATACTCATACTAATAAATCCTGACAATTTTTAGTTTTTTGTTGATAACATAGGGACTCCTCGCCATAAGAACAATATCATTAGTGTAAAGAAAGAGGATGATAACTATACTAGTTAGTGTGAGACCAACACAACTTGCTTCTTCTAAACAACCCTCTAAATTATCAATGTATATGCCAAAAAGAGTAGGGGACATGGGATAGCCTTACTTAACTCCTATATTACAATTAATTTCTTCCAACCTACCCTCAACATTCTCTATATAAATAATTATTTATTAAATTTAAATATTTAAAATGCATTTCATAATTAATAATAAATAATGAAATATTAGCAAATCAAAAATATTTACATCACACACTAATAATGTGAAATGTAATAAATAATTTTCTCATTATATAATTTATTAAATTTTCAATATAAACTATTATCTATTAAGTTAATTATTATTATTATTAAAATCTAATCCTATTAAATTAAATTATTATTATTATTTAAAATCTAAATTTATAGAGAAAAATAAACTCATAAATTTGGAAAAAAAAAAAAATCGTACAACTTATTATGGATCATGTGAAAAAGTCTTTGAATATCTTATTTATGAAAACTTTTGGTAATGTGACCATGATGAAAACATTTTACATTTTATAAAAGTTGAATTTTTAATTTCAATATAATATAAAAAAAAACGTTACACTAAAAATCAATGTAATTTGTATGTGGTTTGTAATTTGATATATTAATATTAATTTGGTTAATGTATTTCAAAATAATTTGCTGGAGAATCCACAGTTGGTGTCATTTTGTCATCGACGTTTCGAATCTGGATCGAGATTCATCATCAGAAGTAATGTAATTTTTTTTTGTCAAAATTTTAATTTTGTATTTTATAAAATTATTGTTTTAATATAAAAATAGATTTAACATCTAAAATACCTCTATTGCAATTAAATTGTAAAATATTAATATTTGATATCTGCAATTTTATCAATTCAAAATAATTCTTGTTGGATTTCATGTTAAAATAACTTTTTTTTCTTTCACGTTATTTTGAGGGATTGGAAAAGGTCAATTTCGAGGATCAATTTTAAAGGTTTTGTTTGCAATGGTATCGGTTGTCAAGGCCATGGTTTCAAACAATTTGTAATTTTAACTCTGAACAAAAAAAAAAAAAGGAGTGCTCTCCCTTTTTGTTTTGAGGGTAAATTTTATTGGTTTTTATTTGCAACATTACATATCATAGTTGAAATTTTTTGTAATTTTAACCTCAAAAAGAAATGGGCACTATTAGTAACACTACTTTGAAATGAGTGAAAAAACTAGCACTAAATGCAACCTCTAAAAAATGAGAATTTTGGAGAGTTCTTGTCAAGTTGGTAACTATGTTTTTATGGTTCTGTTTGCAACAATGATGGTTTTATAGGTCATGGTTTAAAAAGTGTTGCAATTTTAAGCCCCTCGGAAAATGGAAACTATTAGTAACACCAATTTTTTATTCAAGGGTTGATGTTGATGATTTTGATTGCAACGGAACTGGTTGTTAAAATCATGGTTTAAAAAACGTTACAAGTTTAACCCATTTTTTTAAGGATGCTACTAGTAACACCACTTTTCAGTTTGAGAGTTGATTTTAAAATTTTGGTTGCAACAATATTGATTGTTAAAACCATGGTTTCAAACAAGTTGTAATTTAATTTTGAAAAATATCCTCTAACTTTAATTTTATTTTTATTTTTTATCTTAAAAATATTTGAAAAAAAGAAAAAAAAACTTATCGAAACATAAATTTGTTATTAATTTCATTTCATAAATGAGGAAATTTGTTAAGTATTGAACCCTTCATTTGGAAAAATAAGTATTGAACCTTGTAATACTCACATGCAAGAGGAATATGTAGCATTCTTTGCTCATTTTACTTTTGAATGTATAATTTTTGTACATTATGATTTACAAAATTTCTATGGATGAGGTTAAAGGTGTATGGAGGGATGAGTTATGAGTTGTACTTAATGGGCTTCACAAATAGATCCCCTTTATATCAAATGCATTTAATTCCTTTTAAATCAAACACATTTAATAGGGAACCCATATGTAGCCTTTTTATTAGGTTGAACCATATTATATTTAATCCCTTTTTATATCAAATACATTTAATAGGGGACCCACATGTAGCCTTTGTATTATGCGGAACCATATTACATATACATTTGAGGACATTAATATCCATTTAATTTGTGCATAAGATTGAGGACATTAACATCCATTTAATTTGTGCATAAGATTGAATTTGTCCAAAGTATTTCCATTTGGGAAATGGAGATGCATGGTATTGCATAAGATTGAATTGGTCCAAAGTAGTTCCATTTGGGAAATTAAGAGTTAATTATGATTGGTTTGAGTTAATTACATAAATTTAACCTATTGTTGGTGAGAAAGAATAAATAAAATAAAGCACAATGATAAGATTTAAATGTTAACTTGGTTAAAAGTAAATGATAAATAAATATAGATGGTTTTTTTTAAATTATGTATCATGTCAATGTTACTCTTATTTTGGAAGATGAATGTTGTGGCCCACATCCCCCTGTGGCTCGCTCCTCCGGTCACATGGGCCCCTAGATTTGATCAGAGTTAGGGGGCTCAGCCCTGGGGTTCTTGTTTGGGAAATCCTGCGTAGTCTTGACTCTAGAGTTTTCGGTAGCCAGTATCACAAGTGGTCAGGTGGCCAGGAGACTCTCGGTTAATCCTACAGAGCTGCAGATCTTCCCTTACGGAAAACTATGATGGCGTGGTAGAATACTTGCCTGAGTCGGGTGAATTGTTTCCCTGGATGGGGACAGTTGGCAGCTCCACTCACCCCCTCATGGTCCAGCTAGAGGAGGAAATTCCATCGGAAGTGCGAGGTGACTTCTTTTCTCGGTTCTAAGGGGTTTCCGATCTCTACCCTGGGCAAGATCTAGAATATTTTTCTTGGCTCGGTGGAGTTGTTGGATCGAGTGTGGTGTCATCGTTGGGCAGTTACGCCTACAACAATCCTCTTCCTGGCACAGTTTCCTGGTGCGGTTCATCTCCTCTGATTCTCGAAGTCTCATTTTCCCCCCTTCGGTGTGGTTTTTCTCCTTCTTCGACCATGACTAACCTCTCTTGGTCGTTCTCCGATCCATCGGTGATTGTGTGCCCTTGAATAAATCCGAGGGAGCAAGGGGTTTTCCCGACAGTATTTCCAGGTGAAGGTCTAGCAGATTCTACTCTAGGGTTTGAAAATTGGGCTTCGTTGGAACAAGGTCCGGCACCAGACTTGTTCTACCCTTACGCGGATCAAGCTTACTTCTCGGATCAGCCTAAGGAGTATGTGGAGGGGTTTATTGTCGCTAACCTACAACCCTCAAATTCCAACGAGTGGGTCTCAGTTTTTGGTGGGGAGCCTGGAAAGAACACATGGTTAAATCAGAACCAAGGTATTACGGGAGATCCAAAGACAAGGCAAAGGAAATGGAATAAGTGCATTGTATCTTCCAAGGCAAACCCCAATTTCACACTCGGTGATGATCTAACTCTCTTTGGGGTAGCCGAGATGGCAGATAAAATTTTAGTAGGGAAAGCATATGGCCACCAATTCAATGAGAAGACTCTTAAAGCCTGGGCCACGACAAATTGGGATGTGTCTTACAACCCTCCTCCCAAAATCAATCGCATGTCCAGAGGTTGGTTCATGCTTATTTTCATAGATCAGTCACAGGCTACGATAGTTCTTCAAAAAAGTTGGTTCATCGACTCTTCATCGATCCTAATGAAGCTATGGAACCCTACTTTCGATGCTGCAAGTGAAAGGTTGGACTCCATCCCAATTTGGGTATGGTTGTCGGGCCTTCCCCCACACCTTTGGAATAAAAAATGCTTCCAAGCAATTGGGAATTTCCTGGGGGATTTTCTAGCTGCAGATATGGGATTCTTAGAATCCGAGGAGACGTCGGTGGAAAGTATTTTGGTCCTTCTAAACATCGGAGAAGGGCTTAGGGAATTCCTTAACTTGACAGATTTGGGAAGGACCAGGGTTCAAATATTAGATTATGAAGGGGTGCCATTCTGATGTAGGATGTGCCATGAGTATGGGCACATTGTTAAGGATTGCAACTCCTCCATGAGGGGGCACATGAACAATCGGTCTACTTCGGATATCAGTTCTGATCAAGGGTGCATGGAGAATTTGGGTGTCAGCTCACCCTCTTCGAGTTTGGCTTCGATGGGTACTACGCCTTGTGCCCCATATGTGTCTCAGATATTAGAGGTTGATGTATCGGCAGTACATGAGGGCGATGCAATGATAATAGTCCCAGTTGTGAGAGATGTAGCATTTTCAGAAGTATGCTCGGAGGTCATTCCACTGTTTTTTATCGACAACCTTTTGGGTATGCACCTTACTATCTCCCTACCAGTAATTGGTTTTTTTTAATCTTTTAATTTATCGTTGGTGGATTGTTGTCACTCCCTTCAGAAGCTACCCTTTCCAAACACTTCAGCTTTAATTCCTCTTCCCAAGCCACCCCAATCGTCCTTTCCATCCTTAGTCAACTCTTCTCTCTGTATGGACTCTCTGTCAGGATCCCCAGTCTCTCGATCATCCGCGGACTCTTCTTCTAAGGAGTCTGAGCACTCAACCATTTGTTTCCAACTCCATAAAAGAACAATCTCCATCCCCATTGCAGACAACAGAGGTCTTGGCCCAATTCTAGAGATTCTGAAAACAAAAAAGGGATGAGGTAGAAACTCACATCTCTCTAAGGCACAATCCCAAGCATTGGTCGACATTGCCTCAGGGAGACAAAATTCAATTGTAGGGGCACTTAGAGCAGTGAAAGCCCCAGTATGGGTTCCCCCATGAAACTTCTCACTTTCAATTGCAGGGGTTTTGCGAGTCCCCAAAAACAATCTGCACTAAAGTGGTTGGTATTTTTACACCAGCGAGATGTAGTTATTTTTCAAGAAACTCTAGCAGACGAAGTCGTGGTTACCAATATTCTAACTTCCCTCTTCTCATGCTGGGTTTTTCTGGGTCTAGATGTCAAAGGTGGATAGGGAGGCGTAGTCATCATATGGAGAGCTAGATGTATCAAACTCTTAAACTCTAGGGAATTTGACTCCGATCTAGGGGGTGATTTTTTGGTGGAAGGTATTGGAAAGGTGATTAGAATAATCAATGTTTATGGCCCTCATACAAACTGGATCTCCTTTTGGGAAAATTTTCTTGGTAAATATCTCTTAAAAAATGATCTTCTTATCTTAGGGGGAGATTTAATTTCTCTCTAGGGGAAGCTGAAAGTTGGTGACCCTCAGCCCACCCAGAAAACCAAGCAGGTTTCTTCAGTCACCTATTGGCTTCCAATGGCCTCATTGATATAGCTCCAATAAAGCTATTACCCACCTAGAGGAATATGAGGGTAGCGGAGGCTCTTATAGCAAAAAGGTTGGATCATTTCCTGATTTCTGAACCTTTAGTGATGCTTCCATTCCAATTTCGTCAATGGATTGGAAGTGGAGGTGAATCGGACCATTCCCCAGTTTGGTTCGAAATGGAAGGAGGACCTCAAAAGCATTCAACCCCTTTTAAATTAAACTTCTCTTGGTTGAAATATGAGAGTTTTCAGCAGTTGGTCAAGTCCAATTAGTTTTAAATAAGGGACTCAGAGGATATTTTGGTGGGTATACAATTTGTGGAAAACATCAAAAGAATAAAAAATTTGGTTATTCCTTGGGAAAAAACAAAACAAAAAGCAGAGGAACAGGAACTCCAAAGTATAGAGGAACAATTGAGGTTGTTACAAGAAGATTTTGATTCGGGGTTCATTACAAGTTCCGCTCAAGACAATCTGAATAGGATTGAAGCCAGGCATAGACTTTTGCTCACGGATCAAGAAGAAACATGGAGACTAAAAAGAAGAGCTATATGGCTTGAGAACGAAGATGAGAATACAAAAACATTTCAAGCCTTTGCTAAGGGGAGGAGAGAAAAAAACACTATTTGGAGTTTAAAGGATCAGGAGGGAAAATCTATCGCTTCCTTTGAAGGCCTTACTAACCTGGGTAAAATCCATTTTCAGACTTTATTCAAAGCGGACAGGAGATTCAACATTGTAGAGATTATAAAGGTGGCACTATACCTCCTAAGATTTGTGAATGAAAAAGGGAACCAAGATTTATTTGTTGAAGTCACTCAAGCAGAGGTTAAAGAAACACTACTTAGTTTCCAGAAGGATAAAATCCCTGGTCCAGGTGGATGGAAAATAGAATTCTTCAAGGGTTTCTTTGATCTAATCGGAGCAGATCTATTAAAAGTCATTGAGGAATCTCATACCAATGGCAGAATTCACAATCCCTTCAATTCAACTTTTTTATCTCTCATTCCTAAGGTAAATGATCCTCAGTCTTTTGATGATTTCAAGAAAATCTCTTTGTGCAATTGTATTTACAAAAATATTGTCAAAATCATAGCTCGTCGGCTAAAGCCTTTTTTTATCAGAGGCCATATCCAAAGAACAGTTCGTGATTTTAGAAGGGAGCCAGATACACGAGGCAATAGGGGTAGCACAAGAGGGATTACACAACCTAAAGACCGCAAGAACAAAGGGGGGAATCCTAAAGACTGATCTATCAAAAGCTTATGATAGAGTGAGATGGGCTTATATTTGACTTCTTCTTACTCATATCGGATTTGAGGTCCCCTTCATAAAATGGGTGATGGCATGCATATCTTCAGTTTCATTTGCATTCCTTATCAATGGGAAAGCTTCTCCTTTTTTTCATTTCAGAAAGGGGTCTACGTCAAGGATGCCCCTTCTACCCACTCCATTTTCTTCTAGTGGCGGAAGGACTAAGTAAGTCTATAGACTCAACAACTAGGGCAGGGAATTTCCAAGGAATTCAAGTTGCACCTGGGATGAGGATCAATCATCTCTTTTTGTGGACGATGTCCTCATTTTCTGTAATGGGCAGGTAGGAGATGTAGAAATTTTAGCTGACATTTTAAATCTATTCCGATTGGCTACTGGGATGCTAATAAACTCCCAAAAATATACCATCACTACCTCTGAAATGGAAGGAGAGCAAGTGGTTGTCTACCAGAGGCTATTTCCCTTCTCATTTCAGGACATCTCAGAAGGTCTAAAATACTTGGGGTTTTAGTTGAAGCCGAACAAATACAGGAAACAAGACTGGAAATGGTTGTTAAAAAAACTAAAGAAAAGGCTAAATGGATGGAGTTTTAGGTGGTTATCTAGAGCAGGCGGACTCACACTGACCAAATCTGTTCTAGAAGCCATACCATTTTATTGGATGTCACTGGCGTGGATTCCAAAAGGAGTGTTAGAAAAAATTAGAAGGACTTGTTCTCAGTTTATTTGGTCTGGGTCTGGGGATAAGTATACCCAACCTTGGGGAAAATGGGAAAGTATTGTGTTTCCAAAAGCCTTGGGAGGATGGGGGCTCAAAAATATTTTCTTGTTTTCCAAGGCCCTTGCGGCAAAGGTATGTTGGCGTCTCATTTCAGTTTCTAGTCTGTGGACACAGGTGGTCACACAAAAATACATACATCTCCCCAGATTCAGTAAAAGATTGGATCAGAACTCTAAACAAATATGCATCTCAATGCTCGATTATTTGGAAAGCGATGATTTCCTCATTCTCAGTGGTTGGGGACAATCTTTCTTGGAGGGTTGGTAAAGGAAATCATCTTCATATTGGAGTTGGCTTCTAGGAATTCACATATTCTCCTAGAAGAACTAATAGATCAGTTACACAAGAAGGGTATCTTCTTCCTATCTCAACTAGTTGATCCCCACTCAACAAATTTATGGAATCAAGGATGGAGAAGTGATTTATCACTTGGATTAAACGTGATTTATGCCAACTTGATGAGAAGTTATATGTTAGTGCTCAGAAGAGGACATATAAGAATCACATATATGGAAGATGAATTAGTCTGGCAAAAGGATCCCCTAGGCTCCTATACTCCAAAATTTGGATACATAGCTATGAATATAGACCTAATTCAACAAAATCCCAGATGGTGGTGGAAGGACCTTTGGAAGTTGAAATGTCCCCAAAAATCCAAAATCTATATGTGGGCAACATTAAACAATTGAATCCCAACATGGGATGCTCTGAACAGACGTCAGATAGAAGGGCCGGGTAGATGGGCACTCTGTAAAAATGAAAATGAATCCACTTTTCATATCCTCATATCCTGTCCTTTCTCCATGAAAGTTTGGACAGAATCTTCCTCAAGCCTCAAGTAGAGATGCATATGGAATGGATATACTTTGGAGCTGGCTTGGAAAAATTGGTCTTGTGACCCAATAAATAAGGAGATAAAAGTATTTCCTCTTTTAATCAGTTGGGGAATCTAGCTAGCAAGGAATGCAGAGATATTTAAAGAAAAAGTCTCCATACCATAAGTGATCACAACACAAATCCTATCAATCATGTCACACTTTCCCCATGCTAAAGATGCTCCAGCTATGTGGGTAAGAAAGCAAGAGGATATAGACTTTTCAAAACCTTGGGCTTATTTCGATGGAGCCTCTCATAACTCAAAATGTGGAGGAGGAGCAGTTCTACATTTATCAGAAAACCATTGATTTCAATTAAAAATGGGGTTGCCAGTGGGACAAACAACTATGTCGAACTATTGGCATTGAAGCTTCTACTTCTATTTGCTAGAGAAAAAGGAATCCATCAAATACATATTTTTGGGGACTCTATGAATGTCATAAATTGGGTAAGAAAGAACCAATCTTGTCACAATATATTTCTTTGTCCTATTCTGGAGGAAATTTTTCATTTGATGGACACTTTTGATACTTTGGTTATCTCTCATGTATGTAGGGACATGAACATAGTAGCATATTCATTGTCCAAAGATGGATTGCTGCTCTCTTTTGGCCAATGGCACATAATGGAAAAAAAAATGGGAAGACACAAATGCTTTTTATCATCGCTCATTTATAGAAGAACAATTCCATCTACAGGATTGAAGACTCAAACCACTTACAACAATATTGATCAACACTGCTTGGCATACAACTTTTTCGACCTGTGTATGGATGATTTACTCTATTTTTGTACAACACTTACATCTTCAGCCTTTCAGCAACAACACAATGAAAGGACATAATGAACATTTTTTGGGCACCTTATGAGTGTGCCTAGAAATCACACCTGATCTAAAAAACTTTATTTAGCTTTGTATATATAAAGGGGTTTAGTAGTTTTCCACCTTGTTTCAAGTGAGATATTTTTAGATACAATGGTAGGCAAGACAATGTGGGCTCACAAAAGCCAGTTACTCTCAATGACCATTTTTTGTGATGGTGTGAGGTCATTCTATGTTCTCGGTCATTACACACATTGTTGGTGTGTTGTGCTTCAGAAGCACCTACAAAATGTAATTTTGTCTCTTATAAGAAATAAAATTACGCTTTTTTCTGAGGAAAAAATAATAATAATAATAAATAAATATTAAGCTAAATGGATGATGAAGTCAACACTCTAATAAATATAAACATGTTTTTTAATTAAATATTAACAATGGACTCAATGTACCCTAATAAATATTAAATTAGCATACAAAAATTAAGAAGTCCCTTTATGTACTGTAGCATATACATATGTACTTCTCCTCTCTCTTCACATTATTTTTGTTAAGTTCATATAAGGAATGTGATTAAGGTTGTTTAGATTTTTTTATTAATGTGTTTTAAAAAAATTTAATAAATTTGGTGTATCATAAATATTTATATGTATAAAAATATTTTTCTACAGTCTTGAACAGGAATAATACTTCTTTGCGGTTTTGAAGGAGATATTTTATTTCTAATATTATATCTCTACGGTTTTGAATGGGAATAATACTTTTATGTGGTTTTTACTTTTTTTTACGAAAACAATCTCTGCAGTTCATCTCGGTGATATGAACCATAATACTTTTCTATGGTTTTGAGCTCTTGGTCTTTCGGTGAGGGGAACTTCTCTGTGGTTTTCATAATGTTCTCTATAATTTTGAATAATTTTTATTTCCGGCTTCCTCCACTCGTTGAGCACTTGGACATGTGTTCGTAAATTAGTTTTGGCTTCTTCAACCAGAGAGCCTGGACATGTGAAATCAGGTGAGTCATTTTGTACATTGATTCAATTTTAATTTAAAATATATTTATAATCTAGTAACGTGTGAAAATTAAAGAGATATAAATATATTTTATTTATTTATTTATTTTTAAGTTCAATAAGTAAAAGTTGATTTGAGAGATAATAATTGTTATCATTATTATCAATTAAAAAAAAAAATTCCATTTTTAAAGTCAATCCAAAATAATAATTGTTACTTTTTTTCTCTTCTTTTCAATATGAGCACTCCACCACCTATTCCAAAAACTCACCCTATTAGGGGGAGACCCCCCAAAATCACCCTAGAGATCATTTATGATTATATGGAATCATTAGAAAAAAGGAGAGAAGAGAGAGATGCAAAAATCCAAATAGACTTAGAATCATTAGAAAAAATGAGTGAAGAAAGAGACATAAAACTCCAAATAGATATATAGGCAATGCTTGATAATAAAAAAATAGACTCTTCAAAGATACCATTCAAACTCAAATAGAGGAGAGATTCTCAGGGTTCAAGAGTGAATTGTAGACAATGAAGGATAGGATTCAAGAAATGGAAAAACATAAACAATCAACCCAAGAAGGAGAGGATGAAGAAAATCATGACTTCAAAGATAGGATTAAAGAGCTAGAAGAAAAACTAACCAACAATTTGACCCTTAGTAATCTGGAAAGAAAATTGGATATCAAACCCATCAAAACGAAAATGAATAAGCTAATCTGATTGGACCATGAACGTAATAAAAGATCCTTGAACCTCATATTTTTTGGTATAGAAGAGCAACAAGAGGAGGATACACTAGCAATAGTAAAAGAAGAATTAAATAATAAATCACAAATTGATACAACTTACCTCATAGAAGCAAAGAGGCTAGGAAAAATAATTGATTGCGAAGATAGGTTGATCTGTGTCAAAGTAAGTTGTAATGACCATAAATATAGCATACTCAGTAAATCTCTGAGCTTAAAAGGGCCAATAATATTTATAAATGAAGACCTCATTCTCGAAGACTAGGTTGAATTAAGGAAGCAAGTTCAAAAGGTAAAAGAAGCCAGGAAAGAAAGAAAATGGTCAATAATTAGAAATCGAAAAGCTATTGTTAGGGATAAATACCAAAAGGATAATAATAAATATGAATTCGAGACACTCAGGATCATGTTTTGGAACTGTCATGGCTTTCCATGGCACAAAGGTCCTATGATAAGTTGGATCCCAAGTGATACTGATATTATTTGTCTAGTTGAAGCTTGGGAGCATGAAGAGTCTAAGGTCCCTAACATAGAAGGATTTGTCTTGTGGTCGGCATGGAACAAAAATTCCTACCGTAGAGGGATAGGAGGCATAGCTTGTTGGCTTGTTTCCAATTAAATAACAACTTTAGACCTTTTAAATGACCATGAACCCAACTCTGATCATAAACCTTTAACCCTGACTCTAAACTTTGCCATGCACAGCATCGCCATTGAAGAGAATTTTGATAATCAAAGACAATTGTGCTTTGACAAAAATAAAGTTGACCTTTTCTTAAAATATTTAAATAGTAAATTATATCTCCTAACTTATAAGGACAACATTGAATAACTCTATCATAATTTTACAACTACCCTTTCCATTTATATTAACAAGTTCTCTTTCGAGGTGTCCTGTAAAAAGAATAATAGAACGACCAACCCTCGGTATGATAAAGAATGTAAAATTGCGAGGAAAGCCATTAGGGATGATTCTAATGAGTCATTAAAACTCGATAAGATCAATATGTACAAATCCCTAATTAAAAGGAAAAAAAGGTACTATATCAATAAAAGGAAAGAGTAGCTTTCACAACTACCTAAGTTGGATCCTAAGAAGTTCTAGAGCCAAATTCTAAACTACAATACTAAAGAAAATAATATGATTCCCTTAAGGGACTGGAATTCCTACCTTAAAATTCTTTACGAGTTCCATAATGTCATGGACACCATTCCTATTGTTCATACAGAGGATGAAGTTTTTTCTTTAGATGACATAGATTTCGGGGTTAAGCGGTTTGAAAATGGGAAAGTTAAGGACATTGAAGGATACCAAGCTAAAAAATTTAAAATCAGAGGGACTATCCTTATCCCTCACATACACAAGCTATTCAATTTAGTAGTCAAGAAGGGCTTCCCTAAACCCTGGATGCAAAGCCTCATTATTCCTATTTTTAAAAATGGGGATAGAAACATTCCCTCTAATTATAGGACCATTATGATTAGCCCGATTTTAGCCAAGCTTTATGGAATTATTTTGGAAAAGAAGATTAGCCTTTGGTTAGAAAGTCACCGTAAAAGAGCTAAAGGCCAAGCTGGGTTTAGGAGATATCATCAATTGTGGACCATCTTGTAACCTTTAGGATCATTGCAGAGGAGTTCTACAATACTAAAACCAATCTTTTTTTGTTGTTTTTTGACTTCAGAAAATATTTTGATATGGTTCCTAGGAAAAACCTTTGGAATAGGTTGGAAGAGATAAAAGTGCCTCCCAAGTTGAGGGCTGCTGCAATAAGGATGTGTGAGAACGTTATTTCTAAGTTTAAAAACATTGAGGGTTGGTCGAAATAGATTAACTACAATATTGGAGTCAAATAAGGTTGTCCCTTGTCCCCTACCCTTTTTGGCATATATATTGACAAGTTAGAAGATTGTCTGGAAAACGCAGGTCGTGTCGGCCCTACTCTCACTGGTATAGTCATCAATCTTCTTTTTTATGTTGATGATATTGTTCTTATGGAAAGGATTCCCCATGATCTTGAAAACCAACTAAGAATCCTCATGGAGTTTTGCTCCAATACGAGTATTGATTGTTAATACTGATAAGACTAAGGTCATGATTATTAAATCCAATAAGATCACTTATGATACCTTTGTATATGACAAAAACAAATTGGAGGAAGTGACTTCATGCAAATAACTTGGAATTGATATTCACCACAAGTTCAATTGGAATTATAGCATTGAGAAAAGGATTATTGGGTGATGGAAAGCTTATTATGGGCTTGAAAACAATTGTAAATCAGTTGATCTTTGGATTTGGAACAAGAAGAAAATCCTCTTTGAGACTCTTGTTACACCTTTTATTCTTTATGGATGTGAAGTCTAGGGATGTAGTATCTCTTGTGAATCCTGGAGAAAGATAGAGCAAATACAAAAGAATTGTATAGCCTATAATCTCAAAATTAAAGGAAATACACCCTATCCCATCCTCCTCTTAGAAACAAGTCTCTCCCCATTGAGAGCATGGCTATGACAAGATACCTAATGTATAAGAACAAGTTAAACAACATGGAAGACAAGAGGCTTCCTAAACTTGCTTCAAAATCGATTCATAACCACCATAGACTCAAGCAAGGATGGCATAAAGATGCATGGTCTTGGCTAAACTATCAGGGAATCATGGAAGACACCATTTTGCAGAATAAAGATATTATTAAAAATATCATCAAATGAAAATTTAAGGAGAAAATGTGGTGTGATAAAGAGTTAGAGGAAAAAGAAAATTAATGTATTATAAGGATGTAATAAACCTTAATCTAGAAGATCAAAATTATCTATTTGTTTTGACAAGTGTAAAGAAAAAAATAAGCATTGCTAAGATAAGAACAAATTCTCACGAGCTACACAGTGAAACTGGGCGTTGGTCAATTCCTAAAACACCCTGGGATGAAAGAGTGTGTCACCTTTATGACACTAAGAAGGTTGAAGATGAAAATCACTTTCTCTTAGATTGTCCAGCCTATACCCAGATTAGATCTAATTTTCAAAATATTTGTCACACTACCAACCTTCCTAACCTCTTAACTCAACAAAACTATGGTGATCTTGGAACGCTTCTCTTAATATTTTTCGAGCACAGAAACAAAATTCTAAAGAATCAAAAGTAATCACTTACCCTCTTAAGGTCCGATAGACCAATTCAGTCTTAGTGAACATTAATAATATTCATCATCATCATCATCATCATGTAATGATCCAAAGCCAAGTTTTTGCTTGGAATCACTAACTACCACTGATGTATTTGATGTGCAGGTGGCTATTGAATTTGTTCCAGTTATTTAAATGATGTTTATACAAGATTCATCCAGTACATGCAAGCTTACAAAACACTCAAGATATAGAAAACATAAGCATAGGTCTGACCTTTATTATAAGAAGCATGAATCAGATACAATAGAGAGCAGATCTGGAATAATCCTTAGATGGCTCCAATAGATAATAGATATGAGTTGCTACAAAATGCTCCCGCTAATGCAAAAGTTGCCTCCAAAGGCTGGATAAGAAATGAAGACCAATACCAAGTAGATATGAGCCATATGAATGCTAAACTCCTCAAGCTGAAGGATGCCATGCTCTAGTAGAAGGTTGAAACTCTCAATAAATCGGCCCTGATGAAGGAAGACTCCAAATGAGCCCAAACTTTGCCAACTGATAGATCAGGGTGATAGGATTCCCCTCCTGAAGTCTCAGGCCGAAATGCTAAGGCTAACACCTCCAAATGTTGAATCCTCTAATGAAATTGCACCCTCCTGGATGGCTGGAACCCTAGATAACTCGGCCCTGATGAAGGGGGCCTCCAAATGCTCTGAAACTCTCAAGGAATATAGATCGGGCTATGGAAACCCCGTAGGAGAAGTTTAAGATCCAGATTCTAGGCAGAACTCCCTAGATCTGAGAAATACTGAATCACAGGATGCCCTCCTTGCCTCAAAGTCGTCCCAAACTGTAGTTGAATATCTGGTGATGATAACTCTTCAAGAAAACCCTCAAAGTGATGGTTGAGAACCTGCAAATAAAACCCAAGTGTCGGAATGCCCAAAATCTCTCCTGATCAATTATATCGAACTCTCCTCTAGATAATGATGTGCCCTTGTTGGAAACTCCTGAACAGTACGGCCCTGCTACGTTCATGAATCAATAGGTGGATATGTGATGAGTGTAGAATGGTGTGGGTGGAGTCTTTCATCCCCGAGACCAAGATTTGGAACAAGGTGAGTGGATCTTTCACCACTGAGTTGCTCACAAGGGTTTGTAACAGCAAAACCCCCAAACTATATGCTCAAGAGAAATAACAAGCAAATACCAAAATCCAGAATGAATCATAGGTGCGCCCCAGCCTTCTATTTATACTTTTTATTCTATTTCTCTGTTGAGATAGATTAACTCCCAGGGTTAACTCTTCCAGTGCTTCTATTCTTTCATTGAGTTATCTTTTACTCCTTTTTACCTTTTTCTCAAGTCAACTTAAGAATATAACCTTAGCCTCGTTGACCTTTCCCCCTTAGTGTGAGACTATGGCCTAGTGGGGATGCCTAGGCCACTGAGTCCCTTCAATAACTCTTCATCAAGAGGTGGGGGACATTACAGTCTCCCCTGCTAGAAATTGTTTATCCTCAAGCAATTCCAAACCTGTTTCTCTCACCACTTGTTCATTTTCCCATGTGGCATCCTCAATGGGTATATACTTCCATCTGATCAGGTACTCCTTGATGATTTTGTTCCTGAGCCTCTTCTCTCGGACTTCCAATATCTCCTCAAGAATCAAAACAGGATGTCCCTCTTCCTCCATGGGTGGTAGTACCTCAATGGGTGTGATGTGTTGGCCTGTGGCTTTCTTAAGGCAAGAGACATGGAAGATGTTGTGTATTCTGTTGCCATGTGGAAGCTCCATCTCATAAGCTACAGCCCCTATCTTCCTAATGACTCTGTAGGGCCCAAAGAAACGTGGTTGTATCTTCTCTGCTCCGCTTCTTTTTATGGAAGCCTGTCTGTATGGTTGGAGCCTTAGATAGACTAAGTCACCAACCTCAAAAGTACGATCAACTTTGTGCTTGTCTACTTGGACCTTTTGCTGGTTCTGTGCTCTCTGTAGATGATCCTTCAGCTCCCTGAGAATGTCTTGGCTCTGTTGTATCCAATCCTACACCATGGGCACCTCGCTGTCACCGAAAGAAATCTCCACAAAAGATAAAGGATCATAGCTATACAAGGCCCTGAACGATGACATGCCTATGGATCTATGTTGGGTGGTGTTGTAGCAATACTCTCCCAAGTGCAACCATCTGGCCCACACTTTCTATTGCCCTGCCACATAATTTTTGAGGTAGCCTTCCACCCACTTGTTGACTATCTTGGTCTGTCCATCTGTCTGAGGATGATAGCTGGTACTAGGGGTCAAGGCCGTACCAACCAATCTGAATAACTCCTTCCAAAACGTACTCATGAACCTGCTATCCCTGTCACTGACAAGGGTCTTGGGTAGGTCGTGCAACCTGAAAATCTCCCTAAAAAACAGTTTGGCCACCTGTGCTGCACTGAAGTTGGTAGCTATGGCGAAGAAGTGTGCAAACTTCATCAACCTGTCCACTACTACAAAAATGCAGTCCTTCCCTTGCGTCTTTGGCTACCCGGTGATGAAATCCATGGATATGCTTTCCCATTTGTGCTCTGGAATGGGTAAGGGTTGCAGTAGTCCTACTGGGTGTGTGTGCTAATCCATGTTCTCCTGACACGTAGTGCACTCTTTGACATGCTTTATCACATCCTCCTTGAGGCCATTCCATGAGAACCTCCCCCTCACCTGCCTATACGTCTTGTTGATTCCCTGGTGTCCCGCCATGGGTGAGTCATGGTACGCCTGCAAAACCTTGGCCTTGAAGGCCAATCCAGGAACCAAAAATATTTGGTCCTTGTAGTAGATGAGGTCATTTATAACCCTAAAATTATCATCTTGTACCTGCCCATCCAATAGATGACACGTGAATTGATCCTTTGCATACTCCACCACCAGATGGTCTTTCCAGTCAACTGATACACCTATCATGGCAAAGATGGATGGCCTCCTGGATAATGCATCAGCCACCACATTGTTCTTCCCTTTGACAAATTCAATGTCAAAGTCATCGGCCTGTATTTTGCTTACCCATTTCTATTGTCTCTCATTCAAGTCCTTCTGCTCCAATAGGTATTTGAGACTGTTATGATCTGACTTGACCACAAACCGTGCACCTACCAAGTATTGCCATAATTTGGCTAGTGCATGCATGATAGCCAGCATTTCTTTGTCATAAATGTTGTAGAGTAGCTCGGGACCCCTGAGTTTCTGACTCTCATAGGCAAGAGAATGACTCTTCTGCATCAGTACAACCCCTATCCCTTCTCCTAAGGCATCACACTCCAAGGTAAAAGGTAGGCTGAAATCTGGAAGGGCCAAGACTGGGCACGTACTCATTACCTTCTTCATCTTGTCCATCATCATTTGAGCCTCCTCATTCCACTTGAAGGCTCCTTTCTTAGCCAAATCATTCAAGGGTGCACACAGCTGAGAAAATCCCTTGGCAAATTTCCTGTAGTACATGCACATGCCCAAAAATCCTCTCAATTTTGTGAGTGTCTTAGGAGTAGTCCATTCCATGATGGCTTGTATTTTCTCTTGATGTACCTGTACCCCTTTTGCTCCAATGATGTGCCCCAAGTAAAGCACCTATGTCATTCCAAACTCACTTTTGGACTCCTTAGCGCATAGTGATTGTTCCTCCATAATTGACAAAATCTGATCCACATGTCTGAGATGCTCCTCCCACGTCTTGTTGTAAATGAGCAAGTCATCAAAAAATACCAGCAAGTGCTTCCTCAACTGCCCGTTGAACACATGGTTCATACAAGATTGGAACATAGCTGGGGTGTTGGTTAACCCAAAGGGCATCACCAAAAACTCATAGTGGTCGTAATGACATCTGAAAGTTGTTTTTGAGATGTCCTCCTCCCTCATCTTGATCTGATGATAGCCAGAATGAAGGTCAATCTTTGTGAAGTAGACAGCTCCATGCAACTCGTCTAGCAGCTCATCAATCCTTGGTATCGGGTACCTATTTTTGATGGTCTTTTTATTCAAGGCCCTGAATTCAATGCACATCCTCATAGTGCCATCTTTCTTCTTCACCAGCACTACTGAAGAAGCAAAAGGGCTAGTGCTTGGTCTGATGTGCCCCATGTCCAAAAGTTCCTTGATGGCCTTCTCTATCTCATCTTTGTACTTCTTGGGATGTCTGTATGGTGTGGTAATGACTGGTTTGTCTCCTTCCTCCAGCTCAATAATGTGCTCAAACCCCCTGTCCGGTGGTACCCTTGGGGGAATCGGTCCAAACACCTTGTCGTGCTTGTCAAGGATTTCTTTGATCTCTGGGGTGTAGTGAACCTTTCCCTACTCATCCACATGTGTTGAAATCCTGCATTTTGCTGCGTACACTATCTCGTCTCTTCATAAGATGGCCTCCATCCTCTTGGTCGTGACCACCTTTGCATCATTCCCTGTCATGCCCCGGAGCACTATCTTTCGTCCACCCTCCTCTGTGAATGCCATATCCATGGTCTAGTAGTTGGTGGTGATAGGCCCCAACATGCTTAGCCACTGAACACCAAGGCTGATGTTGGTATTCGGAAGGTCCATAACATAGACGTCCTATACAAACTCATGCCTACCCAAGGTAAGCTTCATGCCAGGGATGTGTTTGTCACAAGGCATAGTGCTTCCACCTGCTACCTCCACCTTGAACCCTTCAAACTTTACTGTGGGTATGTGCCTCCTTTTAAGCAATGCTGAATCAATGAAGTTATGAGAGGCTCCCCCATCAATCAGAACCGATACCTTATGTCCCTGCAAGACTCCCCTCATCCGGAAGGTGTTATACTTGGGCACTCCACTGATAGATGCTAAGGTAGCCATACAGTCCTGTCCTGCCTGTCCTGTGATCTCTTCCTCTACTGCATCAATAGTTTCGGCCTCAATGTTCTGTATCTATCTGATCTCCTCCTCCTCCTCATTGTCAGAAGTGACCTCTATGTAGTTCACTTGACCACGGCCCATGCATTTGTGTGTTGGGTTCCATGGTTCCTTGCAAGTGAAGAAAAGTTGCTTTCTCCTCAGCTCCCTCCTGGTGCTCTCATCCACTCTACCACGACCTCTGTCAAAACCCCTTGGGTCACGTCCTCCCTGGTTCATTGGAGGCTTTTGATCTCTTCCTCCATTGTTAAGAGGTGGTCTGGGTATAAATTTTGGCTTAGCATTTGGTCCCAGATCCCTTGTCTTCCAGATAGCATCCTATAGGTTGGTAGGCTTGAAAGCCTTTACCCAACCCTTCAAGGGTTCCATCAACCCCTCAGTGAAGAAAATCATGAGCATGGTCAGGGACATATCTTGCACCATCACTGCCAACCTATAAAATTCATCAATATATGCCTCAGTCATACCTGTTTGCTTGAGTTGTGTGAGCTCCCAGAAATGTAGCTCAGGATCTCCCTGATCAAACCTATCAATGAGCCTCTGAGTGAATTCTGTGTAGGACACAATCTGATTGTGGCCTAGTGTGGTGAGTCCATGATACCACCAATCATGAGCCTTTCCATCCAAGTACATAGTGGAAAACTTGATGGCTTCCATCTCCTTCATGGGGTTAAGTTGTAGATAGGTGCCAAGCTTTTGCACCCATGCCTGTGCTTTCATCTTGGTCGTACCATCAAAATATGGGATCTCTATCTTCCCTGCTCTTCATTCAAACTCAAAACTTCTCCTGTGGTTTGGCCTAGGATTATTTCTGAACTTGAGTTGGCAATATTGATCTAGGGGCATCTGCCTTTGAATCACCATATCCAACCCGTAGTATTCCTTAGTACATCGTGCCATCTGCTCAACGAAATTATCCACCTCTTCCTGTTGCCCTTATTCATCTGTGAACGTAGGCATGTATGGCCGAGGGTTAGCCCTGCTACCCAAGTACCCATAAGACGTGCCACCTCCATGGCTTCCTTCAAATCTGGGGGCTCTCTCCAGATTATATCTGATCTCACCATGGGATCCACTAGATCCACTAGCTTCTTTGCTTCCATACGTCTCAGGGTCTTTCCCATTATGAGTCATTTTCATCAATAACTTGGTTATTATTGTCTGGTTCTCATCAATTTTTTTCAGATTTCCATCTACCTTCTTTAAGGTTTCAGTAATTTTGGCCTGTCCCCTTAGGTTGGTTTCCTGGTTCTCCTATAAAGGGTGGACCAAGTTTCCCTCTGTGAGATTTAGGGTCGGCTGGAACTTGTCAAATTCGACTGCCAAGAAGGCCAAGCCCTGAGGCTCATGGTCATCCCCTGACCCTTCCATTTCGGCCTATGTTTCACTAGTTGGCTTCTTCCTTCTACCCATAAAGATTCCACTGTACCTCTGCATGCGCCAATCCCTCCACAGTGTTTGGAGGATCAAAGCTCTGATACCACTGTAATGATCCCAAGCCAATTTTTTTCTTGGAATCACTAACTACCACTGATGTATTTGATGTGCAGGTGGCTATTGAAGTTGTTCCAATTATTTAAATGATGCTTATACAAGATTCATCCAGTACATGCAAGCTTACAACACACTCAAGATATAGAAAACACAAGCATAGGTCTTACCTTTATTATAAGAAGCATGAATAAGATACAATAGAGAGCAGATCTGGAATAATCCTCAGATGGCTCCAATAGATAATAGATATGAGCTGCTACAAAATGCCCCCGCTAATACAAAAGTTGCCTCCAAAGGCTGGATAAGAAATGAAGACCAATACCAGGTAGATCTGAGTCACATGAATGCTAAACTCCTCACGCTGAAGGATGCCACGCTCTAGTAGAAAGTTGAAACCCTCAATAAATCAGCCCTGATGAAGGAAGACTCCAAATGAGCCCAAACTCTGCCAACTGATAGATCAAGGTGATAGGGTTCCCCTCCTGAAGTCTCAGGCCGAAATGCTAAGGCTAACACCTCCAAATGTTGAATCCTCTAATGAAACTGTGCCCTCCTGGATGCCTGGAACCCTAGATAACTCGGCCCTGATGAAGGGGGCCTCCAAATGCTCTGAAACTCTCCAGGAATATAGATCAGGCTATGGAAACCCCATAGGAGAAGTTTCAGATCCAGATTCTAGGAATACTGAAACTCCCTAGATCTAAGAAATACTGAATCACAGGACGCCCTCCTTACCTCAAAGTCGTCCCAAACTGTAGCGGAAGATCTGATGATGATAACTCTTCAAGAAAACCCTCAAAGTGAAAACCTGCAAGTAAAACCCAAGTGTCAGAATGCCCAAAAGCTCTCCTAATCAGCTGGATCAAACTCTCCTCTAGATAATGGTGCGCCCTTGCTGGAAACTCCTGAACAGTACGACCCTGTTGCTTTTCTGAATCGATAGGTGGATATGTGATGAGTGTAGAATGGTGTGGGTGGAGTCTTTCATCCCCGAGACCAAGCTTTGGAACAAGGTGAGTGGATCTTTCACCACTGAGTTGCTCACAAGGGTTTGTAACAGCAAAACCCCCAAACTGTATGCTCAAGAGCAATAACAAGCAAATACCAAAATCCATAATGAATCATAGGTGCGCCCCAACCTTCTATTTATACTTTTTATTATATTTCTCTATTGAGTTAGATTAACTCCCAGGGTTAACTCTTCTAGGGCTTCTATTCTTTCATTGAGTTATCTTTTACTCCTTTTTACCTTTTTCTCAAGTCAACTTAAAAATATAACCTTAGCCTAGTTGACCTTTCCCCCTTAGTGTGAGACTATGGCCTAGTGGGGATGCCTAGGCCACTAAGTCCCTTCAATACCTCTTCATCAAGAGGTGGGGGACATTACACATGAAAACTTCGTTAAATCCAAAATGCTAACATTATAGATCTATAATGATAAAATATATGATTATGTGAGTATTTTTATTTTTATTTAATCAATACAATACAAAATTAACATATATATTCAAACTTAATTAATATGTGCTATACTCTTATGAATTTTATAGGAGGAAAACTCATGCCATATAGTTCAAGTTCTGAAAAACAAAATTAAATAGAAAATTTAATTTCCTTACATTGAATTGATTTTGCTTAGTGTAATATTTTATAAATAAAACAAGTTAACCTATACAAGGAAAATATTTTTCTTAGTCAATACCTAATCGTGTGAAAATTAAATTATGTCATCAATTCATTGATATTCACACTAAATTGAATAAATAGATAAACATATAAACGTATTAACTTTTATAAATAAAACAAGCTAACCTATAAGGAAAATATTTTGCTTAGTCAATACCTAACCGTGTGAAAATTAAATTATGTCATCAATTCATTGATATTCACGAATAAATTGATATTTGGATAAATAGATAAACATATAAATGTATTAATTTTTATATATTATATTTGATTAACATAATCTATATATAATTTTTATTTATTTATTTTTAATGGTCACTTAGATACATATATTACATGAAAATATTTCATCTATATTAAACCATGAAGCATATCTTGAAGCAATTATGAAGAGCACTTATTAAATATATATATTATTTATTTTTTTATAATTTTTCCCCAACGGATTGAGTTAACTTTTATAATAAATATAAATATTATTTATTTTTTTATAATTTTTCACCAACGGATTGAGTTAACTTTTATAATAAATATAAATATAATTTATTTTTCTATAATTTTTCACCAACGGATTGAGTTAACTTTTATACCTATTTAAATAAAACATGTATAATAATCCATCAAGTTATTGTAAATTAGTAAGATATTCTTTCAAAATTGTATGTTATTGTAAATTAGTCAGATCTTCTTTCAAAAATTTTAGTATTGTTTTAGATTTTGGTCTTTTTTTTAGGATATTTTCTATTTAATTTTACCTAAAATTTGGAGAGAAATTATCAGATCTGCAGATTTGAGTGGTTAATTCTGTATAATTCAAGTTTTCCAAAGAGTTTCAACGTACAAATTTATGTAGCCTAATTCCAAAAAAAACAAAACGTAGAACAATTAAACAATATCATTTTGTAAAACAAACTTATACTTCCTACTTATTAATGGCAATTCATGATTTTATAGATCAAATGTTTAAATTGAATTCTTTCTCAGCTCAAAAGGAAAAATAATATATGGAAAATTTCTAGTATGTTGTTTATCTTTAACAAAGCCTATAACCTTAAAAGTAAAGTTTTCATGTGTATTGAAACTATAGATTCTATATGTTATATAATGGGTGATGCAAAATTTGAACATGTATAGATAATTTTCACTTGATGTAGTTGTCAACATTATTTCTTTTGTTTTAAAGTTAAGATACAACTTTGGGGCTTGTGACTCTTTTTAATGGTCTCCATTTCAAGGTTTGAATTTTTTATATTATGTTCTTAATTGTGTGTTTTATAAAGTTCCTTGAGTTAGCTTTAGTGGTCAAGTGCTTTGAGTTTCATGTAATAGTTTTCAAGGTCATTTTTTAAATATTCAAGATCAAATGATTGGTAATTGAGTTTCTTGTTAATGATAATGAAAATGATCATCATTTTAGATTGTCAAAATTGTTTATTTATCTTATCAAAAAAGTAAAAAATAATTACTAAAAAAATAAAAAATAATCAAAAAAAAAAACACCAACTCTGTAAATCTACATTAAATATCATTGGAGAGAAAATCACCAACTTTTACATAGAAAAAACCCTAACTACTTGTGGTCACCAACTACCTATTGGTCCTTATAAATTCAACCCTCATTACATTGAATAACTATATGTTACTATCTATTGGCCTTATCCAAAGAGGATGGCCACATACAATAACTATCTAACTCCTATATGGCCCAAAGTAGGGAAGTTAGGGAAGGACCCTAACATGCCCTCCCCCTTCAAAAGTAGTGTTGTCCTCAAGGTTTAAGATGAGGAAATTGTTGGAAAATCGAGGCTAGTTCCCATGTTGCATCTTCAGGTGCCATGTCTTTCCACTGGATCAATACTTCATTGATCATGTGTTAACATAATTGGCGTTCCCAGGTATCTAAAATTGTTGACAGCTGAAGCCAGATGGACCCTTCTTCATCAAGTCCCGGGAGGCTTGTTCATACCTTACAATTTGATCCCATGACCTTTTTTAAATAGAACACATGAAAGATTGGATGAATCTTAGAGTGGGTTGGAAGAGCTAGTTTGTAGGCCACTTGTTTGATGCATTGAATGATCACATATGGTCCATAAAACTTGGCTACTAATTTTTTAGGTGTTTTGTCTTTCAATGATTTTTGTTTATAGGCTTGAAGTTGGAGAAACACCATATCCCATGTTACAAAGGACCGTTCTTAGCAATGTTGGTCTTTTTGTTGCTTCATTCGGTTTCGGGCCATAACTAAGTTGTCCTTTAGTATGCGAAGAATGGCTTGCCTAGTATGGAGTGTATGATCTATTTCTCGAACCTTGGAAGTTCCTAGTAATTATGAAATCATGAACACCAGATTTTGGCAATAAACCACTTCATATGGGGTCATTTTGGTAGTTCCTGCCAAAATTTGCTAGTAAAAGTAGGGTCTCGATTTGATACAATGGAAGTCGGTGTGCCATGTAGCTTAAAAATTTAATTAAGAAATATTTGGGAAACTAAGGAAGGGGTAAATGGATGGGGTAGTGCACAAAAATGAGCATACTTGGATAGACGTTCAACTACCACCATGATCACATATTTGTTTCCTACCTTTGGCAATCCCACAATAAAATCCACATCGATGTCTGCACATATGTGTGTTGGGATTTGAAGTGGATGCAATGCTCCTAATATATTTATTGTCTCCTCTTTGTTTCTTTGGCATGTGTCACATGTGGCCACAAAATCATGAATGTTAGTTTTCATCCCCTCCCAAAAAAATGAGCGATTAATTCGTTCATATGTTTTATAAAATCCATAGCGACTAGTTGAAGGTGATGAATGGAATTCCTCTAAGATTGTTTGTTTTAAGGATGAATTCTTTACCAGAACAATGCATCCTTTATATTTTAATGTATATAGCTTACATGTATACCCCTTAGGAAGGTTGGGATCATCTTGTAGTCTCAGGATGAGATCACTGGTAGTTTCATTTATCGACCATTCATGACAGGCATCCTCAATCCAACTTGGAACTAGTAAAGATAAGGCAAACATGGAGCCACCATCCTCAAATTGCTGAGATAAGGCATCCGCAACCACATTTCATTTACCTTTTTTATAGATAATCTCATAGATGTACCCTAGTAGTTTGGTGGCCCACTTATGTTTCTCTGGTGAAGATAAACTTTGTTCAAGAAAGTAGTTTAGATTGTGATGGTCAGTCTTGATCCATAAACATTGTCCGATGAGGTATGGGCACCAAGTCTCTACAACATGTAGGATGACAATCATTTCTTTCTCATGTGTATATTTACCCAAGTTGCGGTCACATAGTTTCTTATTGTTGAATGCTAATGGGAACCCTTGCATCAATAATGCCCCAATACCTTGTCCAGAGGCATCACATTCCAAGACAAGTGTATTAGTAAAATATAGCACTGTTAAGATTTGAGTTGCGCACGTGACATATTTTAATGTTGAGAGACATGTTCCACGGCCTCATTCCAAACAAAGGGATTCTTCTTGAATAGCGAGGTTAAAGAGGATTCAATTTTCCACATTTTCACAAACTTCCTGTAGTACCCTATGAGTCCTAAGAATCCTTGCAAGCTCTTCAAGGTTTTAGAACGTGGCCAATTTTTCATAGTTGTGACTTTCTTGGGATCAACTTGTACTCCATCTTGGTTGATAATGTGACCCAAATATTCAACCTTTGAAACCCCAAAAGCACATTTGGAGCATTTTGAAAATAGTTGGTGGTCCTATAGGAGTTGCAAGGCTCTATCAACATGCTTGATGTGAAATTCCCATGTCATGTTGTATATCAAAATATTGTCAAAGAATACTAGCACGGAATTGTGAAGGAAGGGTCAGAAGATCTTGTTCATGAGGCTCTAGAAGGTTGATAAAGCATTGTAAAGGCAAAAAGGCATCACTAAAAACTCCTAATGACCTTCATGTGCACGAAAAATTATCTTAGGAATGTCTATCTTTTTCATCTTGATCTAGTGGTTCCCTAAACAGAGGTTTAGATTCGTGAAACACTAGGCGTCATAGAGTTCATCCAAGAGGCCATCAATAACTAGAATAGGAAATTTGTCCTTGATTGTCAACTTATTGAGAGCATGGAAATAAGGACACATGCACCAAGTACCTTCCTTCTTTAATATCATAACCATTGGTGATGAATAAAGGATAGTGTTGGAACATATGACTCATGCCTCCAACCATTCCTTAATGATTTTTTCAATTTTATTTATTTGTGTGAAAGGGTGCCTATAAAGATGCACATTGGGTGGTTGACTTCTTGGAATGAGGGGAATACCATGGTCATGTCCCCCATGTGAAGGTGATAACACGACGTTTAAATTTGTTTTTAGAGATAACTAATTGCAAATCAGGGTGGTTATGGTGCAGTGGTGTCAACTACCTATATGGCATTGAATTGTGCAATAACATTGAGTGGCCTTTTTTCAAAAACTTCTCCATGCGACGAGAGGTTATAATTTCAGGGGAACTAGAGATAATCCCCTTGAGGGTATGTTTCTTCCCTTCTCATGTGAAACTCATGTACAATTCCTTGAAATCCATGGTGATTGGTCCCAAAGTGCGTAACCATTATGCCCCAAGAACTATACCACAACCATCCATTTCAATGGAAAAATTGTGAGTTTTGAGATGATATTCACCCATTTTTAGTTTCACATTTTCACATCTAACCCCACAGTTCATCATGCCCCCATTAGAAATCATAATTTGAATATTCGAGATGAGGTGTACATAGAAATGGGTGCCTTGTGCTACTCTCCTATATATTAAAATGTGAGTGCTACCACCATTAATCAACACAATCAATTTGCAGTTCTTGATGTAGCCAATTAATTTCAAGGTGTGTGGTGTCAATTTATCGGATAGGGCATGGAGAGAAATATGAGGTTCCTTAGGAGGATCCTACAAGGGGGATTCCTCTTCAATGGACAAGGTGGTGTCTTCCAAAGCTTGTTTAGGTGTATATTCAACCAAAATTTCATCTAAGTAGTCATGTGGATGTTAATGTTTATGCCATTATTATAGTTCTTTGCATTTCAATAGATAAGAGCATCATAAGAACAAGATCACTGAGAAATACACATCCACAAGAGACACAACATTTATCCTGGG
>JZKD02S1635187.1:257724-269680 GCA_000966675.3 Picea glauca | reverse complement strand
TTCCGCCCAATACTTTAGACTTAATCCCTTAGATTGGATCATACAATTAGCCATTTCTTTTAATGTGTGGTTCTTTCTCTCAGAAACACCATTTTGTTGTGGTGTATATGGAACAATATGTTGCATTTGGATTCCATGTGTAGTTTAGTAACTTGTAAAATTATTTTTCACATATTTGCCTCCATTATCTGTTCTTAACCTTTGAATTTGATGTCCAGATTGATTTTCTACAAGGGCCTTGTAGGCCAAAAAATTGTCAAAAACTTCGCTCTTAAGTTTTAAGAAGTAAACCCAAGTACATCTGGAAAATTCATTAATGAAAGTTAAGAAATACTTGCACCCAGAAAAAGAAGGAGAAGAAAGTGGACCACACAAATAACTGTGAACAAGCTGCAAAGGAACCGAGGCATGCCAAGAGGCATGTTTTTCAAAACTGTTCTGATGATGTTTGTCGAAAACACAACCGGCACAAACACCATCTCTGCATGAAACAAAGGAAGACTAGTCACCATCTATTGATTACATAGTTGCTGCAATGAGCGATAGTTTAGATGACCAAATCGCTCATGCCAAAGTTTTCTCAAGTCATTGCTATGAGCAATTAAAACTGATGAAAAATATGATGACCTAAAGTTGTCAAACTTGTACAACCTGGTAATATCATCAACAATTCCAGTTGCAAGAACATGATTAAGATCTTTTAGATCCTTGATTACAACTTGGTGAGGTGAAAACTCTATGGTTTTACCTTCACCTAAATGAGTGATTTGATATACTGATAGAAGGTTACAGGAAAGGCTTGGAACACATAATACATCATTGAAATGGCCATTTTCTACTTGTACTATTCCATATCCTTCAACACTAAGAGATCTATCATCACCAACAAATATTTTCTTGGTGTTACATTAATTTAGAGTAGAAAATATGTCTCTATCCTTAGCCATATGATAAGATGCTCCAGAATCAATAAGCCACTTATCAGAAGCATAAGTAGAAGGTGTATTGAAGGAGAAACATAAGTAGAAAGTGCATGCCCATGAGAAGAAGAAGAAGAAGTAGAATCAATACTGTTGTTGTTCTTCTTCATCAATGTTTCTAAAGTTGCCATCATCTTGAAACATTTGGACTCAACATGACCATCTTTATCACAAAAGTTGCAATGTCTGTTAGTATTTTTATTTTTATATTTTGCTCCTTTGTTTCCATTAGGAGAAAAAGTTGCCTGAGTGGGTTTGGGACCCTTATATTTCTTGTTGTTGTGGTGAGGATGTTGCTTCTTGGGATTCTTGGGTTTATCTTTTTTATGGACAACTAAGACTTTGTTGGAGGTACCTGCAGTGTTGATTACTCCAAGTTGTACTAGCTTATCTTGCTCTCTAATAAAAGAATCACAAAAGTTATCAAGACTGGGTTTTTGATAAGTTGCCCCTACAACCTCTTATATGGCATAAAAGGTAGATACAAACACAGAATATGCACTACCTAGCTTAGAAAGAATAACATAGATGCAACGATTTTCATTTATCTTTATCTTACATTCTTCACATAAAGTTCTGTGTCTTAAACTTAGATAGATAGTCTTCAATGCAAGAATTATCACTTGGACTCAAAGTTAGTACTTGATTTTCTAACTGTTGTGCTTGAATAATATTGTGTTTACCAAACACAGATTCAATCTTTTCCCAATCTTCTTTGGGTTTATCAATTGATTGAAGGTGGAACCTTAAATCAGAAGAGATGGACATTCTGATTAATCCACATGCTTCATCATTCCTATTATCCCATTTTTCTTTCTTATCAGCATCAATGGGTGTTGTTTCCTTTCCCAAGGTAATCTGGTACAAACCTTTACTTCTTAATAAATCCTCCATATGAGATTTCCATTGGAAGTAGTTGGTGCTGGTAAGTAAGAGATTACTTGTAGAAGTCATATTAAATATGTAGATACTATTGATTTAAAAACTGAAACTGATGATCTGAATGGAAAGAGATCGAAAAGTTATGTGGTTTTAAAAAACACGACACTGAAAATGAACTTTGGATGTGAGAGTTATGCCATTTTTAAAAAATGCATAAACGGTGACCAAAGGACCACGTGATAGTGTAAGTTGATTTATGAAGTGACCCACTTTTATAAAGAGAAGTGGGGCTCACTTTTACAAAGAAAATTGCATGCAAAATAAATAACTCTAAAATAAAATATTAAAACTACTTATAGTGATTCACTTTTATACTTGAAGTGAAATACACTTTACAATTTTAGCATGAACCTTTTCAAAAAAAGTAACAAAAGAGAGACTTGAACTCAAGACTTCTTACTTAATAAGGAAAATTTTAATCAAATGGTCTAGCAAAACATATTTTAATGTTCAGAAGGAGTGTTGTTGTGGAAGACAACCTTGGAGAGTGTGCTTAAAAAAAACTCTTTTCACACAAGAAAATAATTTCGCTTCTCGATGACAACAAGGGTTAGATCTCGGTTAGCTTACCTGGAAGATGCACCTTTTCCTATCTATTTTTTATTTGAAAAGATCACACAGGGTGCGGGAAAAAGATCATACGTAGATCTAAAAGAGTAGCAACCCGGAAATAAAAAATACAAAACCAAAATAAAACCAAAATACTTCTCTGCAAAAAATTTAAAAATGTGTATTCAAACTTTATACCTCCGGATCTGATTGTAATGGCCGTATCTTGGGAAAACGAAAACCTTTTCGAGTGAAACGAAAAGTGTTCCTGAATGAAACGAGTTCTCTAGACACAATGGAACAATCCTCTCAGCCCAGAAATGTACATAAATGATAGAAAATGAAGATGAGGCAACTTGGCTTCACGATCTTGATCTACAATAGGAGTGGGTCTTCAAGCAGGCTCTGATACCATGTTCGACAACACAGGTATTCCAATAGAGGACGAACACCTTCAGTAACCAATCACATAACCAGATCAAAGATCAACACATCAATGTTTTCACATGGTAAAACCCCTACGTGGAAACATCCACGACGCCAACCAACGCGACCACTTGGAACAGTTTATTAATGCAAAGAAAAAGATTATAGAGAGATTTTACAAGAGAGTTTCTCACAATTGATCATCGGAAAATGAACGTCCATGATATTTAAATATAGATCATGGAACAATCGGGTGTTAAGCCACAGATCAATGGTCGTTAAGATCAAGGAGAGTATGAACCATCGGATCACTCTATGTCAGGAACATATTGTGACCGTTGGATTTCCTACCTACAAGTGCATACTAATGCATACTAAAGAAACACACTAGAAAACACACTTTTATCTAATGACACAATAGACCAAGTAGATCTTAACTAACTCCTAAGTGTCTAAATATCCTAACAAATTTTTTCCACTTTTCAACTTAATCCATATTGATCTACTAAACTACATCGCCATCCTTTTCCTTTGACTAAAATATGGATGTTCCATAAAATCAATTTGGATGGGCCATAATAAAAAAATTCCAAATTTATTAAAATTGAGAACTCTCAAAATGGTGTTTTTTCTTCCGTTTAAAGGAGGTTCTTTTGGCTTTAGATTTCTTTGAAGGATCTAATATTGTTGTACATCCAAACCACAACATATATGCAACGACCACTTTATATTTATCTAATGCTAGCACCTTGATTATTGGAATTGAAATGTGAATTATGTGGATGAACAGGGTGCCTATGAGTTAAGTCCTAGTCCTGGCACTGCAATAATATTAAGAAGGTCATATTGACATTAAGAAAGTTGGGGCTCTAAAGTTCATAAAGTCACTCGATGTTCATGAAAATCCATCTTGACATTTAGGATTTGAGTCTCATCATTTAGAAGGTCAATAAAGATGCATCATATATTACATTAAAATTCAATTTAGATGTTCATTGTAAAGGACGTAAACAAAAAATTCCCTATCCTCGATAAGTAAGAAAAGCCAACATAACCACCTTTGTTGCCACTAGAAGAGTATCTATATCTTCATAAAAATTAGTCATCTTGGTTAAAAATTGGAGCCAAATATGATTTGAAATTATCACTTATGTTTGGTTGAATGGTTTATTTGTCTTTTGTAGAGTTAATTACATGACAATGCCAATCCTATAAAAAGTGAGTGCTTACATCATGATGTTATTGATTCTATAAGATGTAATACCCTGATTTTGAGTCCCTAGATTAAATAATGTATTTTGTGTATTTGATGAAAGGCCAACGTATCCAAACAATTAAAAGAGGCCAAAGTGCCTAGGAAATGTAATTCTTTGATCATTATTAATAATAAATAACATCATTGGCTGCTAGACAGACAAGGACAAGAGTTATAGGGGGCTATGATTCCACGAGAGAGGGGGCTTAAGGGGATAAGTATTTTTAGTATATTTTATTTACCCATAATAGTTTTAATTAAGAGAAGTGGTTACATGAGCTTCTTGGGGAAGACCATGTGGTTCTTGATTTCCAAGTAAATATATAAACCCATCTTTGGGTTGTTTGGTAGTTCACTCATTTTTCATTGTTCACACTCTTCATTCACTCTTTTACTCATTTATTATTCATCATTCATTATTGTTCATGGTTGGGACATGGGGGCGAATGACTGAGGAAGAAACCATTGTTTGTTGGATGTAGTAATGGATGGTGTATTCCAGCCATGAATTAATGTCTGCATGCCTGAGATGCATTGGCAGGTGTTAAATTTTGTTCACAACTGTGAATCCTCAGAGTCCTAGCATGGATATTTTTGACGAGATGCATTGGAGCCCTGGAAGGAGATGGGCAAGTTGAGGGATTGCATGGAAGAGAATGGATTCCATTATCTTGGGTTTTGCAGGTTGGAGAGAAGAGTGTTGGTGTACTTTGGATTGTTGTGTGTTGAGAAACATGTGAGAGCTTGTGTATTGATTGGTTTGGGAAGATGAGTGACACCTTGGAACCATCCTTGTGGATTCATAGCCCTGGATCGGGGGTGACATGTTGTTGAGACTTGGTATAGCAGTGTCTATGATTGGGTGGAATATCCTTGGTCTGTAGATGGTTGGAGATTCATTTTGTTAAAGACAAATTCTCTCTATCATGTGTATCTATGTTTGTATATTTATTTCTATTGTGTATTAATTAATATCTCTAAGATGTGTATCTTTAATGTGCCTGCTTGCTAGTTATTGTTGTGCATGACATTTTTAAACATTCTTTTATGTTGTAGCATGAATCTTGATTATTGCAATGGTTGTTATGGTGTTCTTTCAAGATTCTTAATTAAATAATGTTATTAGAAATCAAAATCAGTTTAGAAGTGAGTTTTGAGGTAGTGTGGACAGCGTGTGGGTGGCTAGGTACGTTACAAATTGGTATAAGATATTCTGGTTCAAACACCAGACTGGTATGAGATGAAACGAGTGCAAATTGGGAAGATTCGCTGTCACAGATTTTGTTCTGTGCAAATTTGGGGAAAATATTAGTGAGAAACGCCCCAAATTCGTGAGCAGAGTTGAGTTTTAAATAATTCAAAATTGTTTGAGAAGTTAATGGATTTGATCTGTAGAGTTGCAGAGTCGAATTCGACTCAGAATTTTGAAAATTCATGTTTTAACAGTCATTGTAGCGCGGGGAAGAGTTTGGAGAATTGACGACTGAGATCGTGTTCGATCTCGAGATGAACGACCTAGATTTTCACTTGATAAATTTAAAAATTGATAAAGTTACGAAGTTTGACAAAGTACTAGATCAATGACTGAGATTCATTTTAGGGGTTTGGAAAAGGAGGAAGATCGATGGTTCATATTCGTTTTTGACCATTTGGGATGTCGGATAAAATCAACGGTCGAGATCATCTTGGCTGGTAGATGAACTACCCAGATTCACTTGGGTTTCTACCGAAATTGCCTAAGTGTTGAAAATATCCATCTGATATCATCAATGACCGAGGGATTGGGGATCAACAAATTTGGAAGAGTGTTGAAATTCGACCAAATGACATTTAAGATCGTTGATGGCTAATGGATCGGAGATCGACGAGTTTGGAGAAGTGTTTAAATTAATCGAAATGACATCTGAGATCACCGATTGCCGATGGATCGAGGATCGATGAGTTTAATGAAGTGTTGAAATTCGACCAAATGAAATTTGATATCGTCAAAGGCCGATGGATTAGGGATCGATGAGTTTGGCGAAGTGTTGAATTTTGACCAAAGGACATCTAAGATTGTCGATGGCCAATGGATCGGGGATCGACATATTTAGTGAGAAGTTTAGATTCTTCCAAGATAAATTGGTGATGACCGATGGATAACAGAAGGTGATGACGTTTCATGATATGCCAACATCCACATTTCATGCCTCAAGATGATGTGTCATGCCATGTCAACATCAACATGTCATGCCACGCTAACATAGTTTCCACATCAACCAACAGAGATGGCTGACGGTAGGGTCGACCGAATTGAGGAATTTTTTTCAACAGTCATCGAGGATCATCGATCGTTGATGGGAAAATGTTCAAGTGTCAGTCAAATTGGTAGGGAGTTCCATTTTCCAACAAAGATTGTCGATGACTGACGACCATATCGACCAGTTTGGAGTTGTGTGCAAATCAATCATTGTGGAATTATGGTTGATGGTCGATGGTTGGGTCGACAGTTTGCGAAAAGTGTTGTGCGTGCCAAAGGAGAACATTGGTTTCCGATGGCCGATGGAGTGAAAATCAACGGTCTAGATTGCTTTTTATTTGAGATTGATGGTGCAGATTGCACTTAGGAAAAATTGTTCCATAGTTTAAAAAAAATAGGTCTAGAGCCATTTTCGTATTTTGGATAGAATTGGATAAAATTAATTCAAATTGGGATGAAACTTATGGGTTTTTTCTGTATAGAGGAGATCTACAAAAGTTCCAAAGAGGGTCATTATCCATTTTTTCTTGGATTTGTCAGAAATTGCAAAATAATGGTTTTTAAAGATTTGGGTTGACAAAGATCCAAATTAAGATGAAACTCTTGGAGAGATTCCATAAATCAGACACAAAAATAACCCACGAAGGAATTGAATAAATCCTAAGGGGATTGGAACGAGATGCTGAAATAGGCCAAAATCCACTATTCTGTGGCACGTTTTAGGGATTTTTGAGATTTTTAGAGGAGAAAAAGTGACCCTATATGAAAAAAATGAAAACAATTATTTATTAGACATTTTATATACTCATCTAGATAAACAAATTTAGTTTAGTGAAAATTTCAAGAAGTGCACAGATTGTGAGATAGTCATTTTTTCTAAAAATTCTAATTCTAGAAATATGGGTGAAAAAGGACAAAGTTGCAGATTCGAGATTGTTGCAGGTTTTTACTGGAGCATTATCTTGAAAATATGAGAGTTTTTATGAATTCATTTTCATTATTATTAGCTATGTCTCATACAAAATTTTATCTATTTCATGACATATTTTCTTCTGTAGTTGACAAAAATTGGTATTTCAATAAAATTATACCAGTGGAGAAAATGCACAAAAGGGTGAAAATGACTTTTTTAGGAATCCATAATTTTCAGCTAAGATATCGGAATGATGCATGGGTATATTCATTGGAAATATGATTCATAGGATAATGACATAGAATTATTATAATTTGTAGAAATATGATATAATTCTTCATGAATAAGGACCTGTAGCATTATTTGACAAAATTTATACAATATGCATAATTCTAACAAAATGGTTGCTTTCACATTTTGCATAATTAGGGGATATAAACATATCAATTCAAGATAATAATGCATATTTGGGACATGGAGGAAGGAGAGGGAGCCTTTATTCATGATAAAGAATCCAACAGTTAAAACATTAGTGTTGGTAATGCAATGACAAAATCAAATGGGCATAGGAGTAAAGGGGAACAAGAAATATTAATAGAGACCGTGAAAATCCTGGGAATAGAAGTGTAGATTTAAAAATCATACGATGATAGGTTGATGAGAGAACAAAACCAAATAAATTCTCAAGTGATGCAAAGCCTAAATCTGTTGCATAGGCAAGCAATGAATGGATCTGACTCAAAGTAGGAGGAATAAAGTAGATATCATGAAAGATGAGATAACTTCAGAAGAACTAGTCATTCAATAAGTGCCAACAAAACTCATAGATATCACTCACCTCCTTACTCAATAAGGAAACTTTATGCATATGAAGACTCCATAAACAATCCATAAGTGTCTCTTGTTAGACACCAAAGAAGAAGACATGAATTATACATTTTTCAAGGAGAGTTGAGGAATCTTAAGCCACCATCCTTTGATGGTGAAAGAGAAAGGGAATATGATGTTGAATATTGGTTACTTGGAATCAAGACGTATTTTTAGTTGCACAACTACTCATCTAACATAGAAGCTAGAATTGCCACATACCATTTACTTAGAAAAGTTGTTATGTGGTCGGATCAATTGAAGCAAGTTGAGAACATTAATGAGAGCATAATCACTTGGAAGTAGTTCAAGATATATTTTCAGGAGTACCTTTTAGATAAATTTTATGACAAGAAAATGTAATATTTATTTGAACTCAGGTTGGGAAGCATGACCATGACATAATTTGAAAAACAGTTCTTGGGATTGATGAAGTATGTAGGATTTATCAAGGATGAAAAAGTGAAGATACAAAGGTTTTTGAGTGGACTTCCATCCTTTTATAAAGAGAGGATTCAATATGATGAGCCTAATACTTTGAAATATACCATTAGGAAGGCTAAGTACCTATCTGATCAAGGAAATGGTAGAGAATCCATGCAGAAATCTTGGAAGGATAAGAAGAAAGAGAAATATGATCAGAGAATGAAGGGATTCAAATCTCCTTTCAATAGAAACAATCCAAATACAAATCAACAAGAAGAGTCTACTAAGAAGGAATACTCCTTGGGAAAAATAGGAATACCACCAATCCAATGTTGGGGGTGCAAAGAAAATCACCTATACAAGGATTTCCCTCATAGAGGAGATAAAGTGAAGACTATGCACAACATATAAGAAGAAATAATAATAGAGGACATGGGAATAATATATGCATCATTATAAGATTGACAAGCAGCGTACCAATTCAATATGATCGAAGTGTAAGGTAAGATCATTTATCAAACTATTGCTATATTAATTGATTCAGGATCAAGTCATTGTTACATCGATCCTAAAATAGTGGATAGATTACATTTGGAGAAAAGTAAGCTTGAGAAGCAAAGTTTGGTTTAGCTAGCCACTGGAACCAAAAGAAGGATCAATGATATGTTCAAAGGTTGTACAATAAGTCTTAATGGAGTTAGTACAAATGTTGATATGAATATCATCCCATTAGGATCTTATGATATCCTAATTGGAATGGATTGGTTGGACCAACATCATATTGTCCTAGATAGTCATAACAAGACATTTACATGTCTTGATGAAGAAGGAAAACAAAGCACTATGAAAGGAATTCCAAGACCCATTTTTGTAAGAGAGATTTCAACCTTACAACTGAAGAGATGCTTCAAGAAAGGATGTCAATTGTATGAAAATCATGTGGAGGAGAAAGAAAAGAAAAAAAAGGCCAAGCCTTGAAGATTTTCCAATATTGCAAGAGTTTGAAGATGTATTCCAAGAAATATCAGGATTTCCACCGAAGATGGAAACAGATTTCTCTATTGGTTTAGTACTAGGAGCTGCCACAATATCAAAAACTCCTTATAGAATGAGTACACCAGAATTAAAAGAATTACAAATATAGCTGGAAGAATTGTTGAAGAAAGGGTACATACACCCAAGTGTTTCACCTTAGGGACCACTGATACTCTTTTTCAAAATGAAGGATGGAACATTGAGGCTGTGCATTGACTTTAGACAGCTGAATAAATCCATGGTAAAAAAAAAATACCATCTACCCAGAATTGATGACCTCTTTGATCAACTAAAAGGAGAAAAAATATTTTCAAAAATAGACTTGAGATTAGGATAGCACCATGTAAGAATCAAGGAAGAAAACATCAATAAGAAAACCTTTAGAACCAGGTATGGACATTATGAATTTGTAGTGGTGCCATTTGGACTGACCAATGCACCAACTGCCTTTGTGTGCTTAATGAATGTCATATTCATAAATTATCTGGATAAGTCTATCATTGTATTTTTGGATGACATACTTATTTATTCGAAGTCAGAGGAAGAGCATGAACATCACTTGAGGTTGGTGTTTCAAGTGCTAAGGTAACATCAGTTGTATGCCAAGCTTAGTAAGTGTTATTTTTACCAAGAACAGATCCATTATTTGGGTCACATTATTTTAGAGGAAGGCATAACAGTGGATCCAAAGAAGATTGAATCCATTAGAGGATGGCCAACACCCATGAATGTTAGAAATCAGATATTTTATGGGATTAGATGGATACTGCAAGAGGTTTATAGTAGGGTTCTCTAAGATTGTTCATCCCATCACTTCTTTACAAAAGAAGAGAATCAAATTTGAATGGACAACATAGTGTGAAGAGAAATTTAATTTGTTAAAGGAATTACTTACTTGTGCACCTATTTTAAAGATTGCTGACTCAATTGAGAATTTTGTGGTATGTACAGATGCATGCTAGGAAGAACTTGGTGGAGTCCTCATGCAAAATGGACATGTCATTGGTTATGATTCCATAAAGCTTAAAAAACATGAGAGGAATTATACCACACCGGATTTGGAGCTTGCTTCCATGTTCATGCATTGAATATGTGGAGGTATTATCTCATGAGAAAGAGATTTGAATTAAGAACAAACCATAGTGGTCTGGAATATTTGTTTGAACAAACAACTTTGAATTCCAGGCATACAAGATGGTTGAAATTTTTAAGTGAATATGAATTTGACATCAAGCATATCGAAGGGAAATAAAATAAAGTTGTTGACGCACTCAACAGAAGAGTACATGTTAAGACCTAATATTGGCTCATTACCCCTTAATTGGGACTTATTATATTAATACTGTTATTTTATTTATGTCAGCTTTAGGCCATTAGTTGTAATTATACCTCCTAGTCGCCTATATATACCAATGAGACATTTTCATTTTGAATCATCTTGTACTTGAACATTTAAGTGGGCTAAAAGGAGGTTTCCCCCTCGAAGAGGATTATTATCTGAAATTATCTCTTTTTCAAGGTGTTGAGTACTTTTTCTGAGGTTTTTCTATGCTATATTGATATTTGGTTCTTAACATATGGTATCAGAGCTCAAGGTCTCGGGGTTTCGCTGATACATTTGAGACACCTTGGAATTTTTGCTATAACTTTTTTTCTACAATGTTTCTGAAGGAATGGCTTGAAATATATTTATCAAATGGATCAAGGTACGTTGGGTTCAAAATTCAGCTCCAGAGGCCTTATAATTTCGGAGATACAGCCTGTACAAGATAGGGTTCTGGAATCATCCTGAATTGAGTCATTGCGAAATTTTCGCTATAAAATTTTTTCTGTAATGTTTCAGACCCTGAAATCCAGAGTCTATTTATATAAATTAGTAAGGTATATGTGGTAAAAATTTCAGCTTCTGGTTCATCTTAAATTTGTAGATACACCTTGTGTAAGATAGGGTATCTGACTAGTCCTATTGATTAGTCTCAAGAAGGTGTTCCAGGTAAAAAAATCATAACTTCTTCCTAGAGTATCCAAATTGAGTGGGACTGGTTTCCTTGGATTGTGGACAGTCTGTAGTATTTCTGGTGTGAGTTTCAGAATTTTATATCAATTATTTTGTGTGGGGTACACTATACAAGTGAGATTTTGTGGAAAGGCCAAAAATCGACAAGTTGTGGGGAAGTTACCATAAATTCCACTTGGCACATCCAATTTTGATCAGACCTATGGAATTGTAGAGTAGAAATATCAGAGAACTACATAAAAGAAACTTTCATACCCAGAAGGGCCAAAAATTGGGAGATACAATAGAATAAATATTGTCTAGCAGA
>JZKD02S1635187.1:174199-206788 GCA_000966675.3 Picea glauca | reverse complement strand
ACAATTATGCTTATTTTAAACTCTTTGCAGAGCATTGAATGACAATCACAATAATGTAGGGAAGTAAGCAATAGAACATTCAGCATCATTCACACATATGAAATATACAGAGACATATATTTACTTAGGAAACCCATAAAGGGTAAAAACCTCTTCTTCTTTATATGAAAAGTAATCTTTACATTCTGTACATTATCATACTTATGAGAACCAACTCATAATGAGGCTTCAACCTCTGTTTTTCAAGCTACAACTTGCTGTGAACACCAACTCTCTGTTTTTTTTAGCACCTACTAGAAGGAAGCACCAACTCCCTGGTTTCTCTAGCATCCACTAGAAGGAAGCACCAACTCCCTAAGTGTTCCAGCACCAACTTCCAGTCACACATGCACCAACCTGTATAACAGAGAACAACAATTCTCCCTTGAACCACCCTAGTTTCTTTGGCTGCAACCAGATGGAAGCTACAACTCCTGATGTTTAAGCACCCGCTTGAACCTATGAGGACAACAGTCCTCCCTAGCACCTCCCTTCCACCCTGAAATATAAATTTTTCTATATATAAATTTATCACAGTGATACAATATATATCATTGGCTTACCAGGCTTATCATTGTTCTGCTATGCTTCTATGCTCTCATGTATCAGTGTTTCTCTGTCTGCATCTTCTTGCGATTTTTGATCTTCTGTTTTTCTCTACAAGAGCACCTCAGCCTTCCTTTAGTGTCTCATTGTCTTGCTGCACACATGCCTTGCACTTTTTGTGCTTCTGCCTTTTATGCTCTGTGCACCATGTCCATTCAATGCATCATTCCTCTTCTTTGTATTTCAGCTGCTGCACCCTCCTCCTTCTACACTCCTAAATCCCTCTCAACAACAACAACCATCTCTTCTTTCTTCTCCCTTATTATAGTTTCTGTGCACCTTGTGCATCCCCTATGCACAATTCTTTTGCATGCTCTTCATTTCGAGTGCTCTGCTTGATCATCATTGCAACTCTTCAGCTTATCTGGTTATTAAACCCATGTGTCCATCATCACTGGGTGTTATGCTGAGATTCCTTAGCCTCTCCAATAGCCGAGACTCTTTGTCTTCTCTGTCATAGTCGAGCTCATCCTCTATGTTGTAGTTATAGTCTTCAACACTCATCCATCTGTCAATTGCCTCTATGAACAATCTTCATTCCACTGGTACATTCCTTGAGACTCTTCATCACCACTGGAAATCACACAGAAGTCTCTTAGAGTCCTCTGGCAGAAACCATCAGTGTTTTCTATAAGTTACACTGTGAACCTCCAAAGACCGCTTCAAAAACTGAATCACCACTGATCGATTAACTGTGAAGAGAAACAATAGCCCTTCGATCATGTTCTTGAATAACCTACACCGTTGGATCATAAATGATGGGTCTTGCGCTTATTTATCCATTTCGCAATTCGGCCTTTTGGCATCCCTGTGGTGAGGCATCTCGACTCTCCAAGTCATGATCTCCGAAATGGAGATTAGCTTCGTGCTATATCCTCGCTTGAGCCTTCGTCGATGTGACCATGGGTTATGACCAAGGGCCAATTCTGAACATGTATTTCGCATTTCGCGTTTCGGGGATTCTGTGATGAGTCGTCTCGACTCTCCATGTCCAAAACTCCGAAATGGAGCTTGTCTCTTCGAGCTCTTCTCTATAGCTCTTCAATGATGTGACCACCAACAGTGACCATAGCCTTATTCGAAAATGCATTTCGATGTTTAGTCATTTCAGCATTCCTATTGCAAAGTGTTTCGACATTCCAACTCCTGGTATCCGAAACCAACACCAAAATGTGTTTTTCGCATTTCAACATTTCGGCATTCCGATATTCCTTGTGATGAAGTGTTTTGACACTCCATCTCCCAGTATCCGAAATCTACACAAAAAGGTGTTTCAGCATTTCTCATTTTGCGACTTTGGGACTCCTGTTATGAAGAGTCTCGACTCTTGACTCCTCCAACTCCCGGTATCTGAAACTCCGGTTGATGTGCCTATTTTGTGATTTTCGGCGTTTCACATTTCGGCACTTCGGGACTCCTGTGTTAAAGATTCTGGACTCTTGGACTCCTCCAACTCCTGGTATCCGAACCTTTGGTCAATGTGTCTGTTTCAGGTTTTCAGGGTTTTGCATTTTGCGATTCCGGAACTCCTGATGATGAAGAGTCTCGACTCTTCCAACTCCCAGTTTCTGAAACTGTCCTCCTGCCTTCGAGATTTCGTAACCCCTCTTCACCTTGCTCTTTAAAGAATGTGCAGGTTCTCCTGGATCTAACATCGGTCAGACCTCGGGCTCAGATCTGACGTTCATCAAGAATTCTCAATGGGATCCAAATATCACTATTGCTTCTCCTCCCGGGCTTACACATCCTCCTAAGCCTCGACCTTTGATCCGTCTAAGATCCTGAGTATTCTATCTCTTTTGAGCTTTGGCAATGAGTTAACCTCATCCCTGGTGCACACCTACGCACTGTGTGCGACTCTATGCTAATCCTCCTAAGCTTACGTTGTCTCTGTTTTTCCATCGCTGCATACTCTGATCTTGCCATCAATGACAAGCACACCTGCCTGTAAACATGCCAACATAATGTTTTGAATTTTTTATACCAATTACTGTGATTAGATTTTTTTCCCTTCTCTGTATATTGAATCATAAAATGTCATATGGGATCATATCATATATTTTCTTTCTGCCACCTGCAAATATTTTATGAATTTCACAGTTACCTAAATTTCTTTGGGTAAGATAAAAAATCATGCTACTTAGTAATTTGCTTCCCATAGATTTTTCTTTGGCAAACATGTTGTGGGAGCATATCTTACGCAGGAAGACATAATTACAATTTGATTTTGGTTGTTGATCAATAACATGTTAATTTCTCTTTTATCATATTTTTTTGTTTATTTTTATTGAATGAATGAGAAATAATATTTAAACTTAAACTGCTTTGTCCATTTAAGTTGAATCAATACAGTTTGCATTGATTTTTTTTGTGTGAATTTTCTTCGATTAAATTAGTAGTTAGTCATGTATGTTTATCTGTTACTTAAGTTCTGTTTAAGCAATTAGTTTCACAAGTCTTATACATAAAACTTGTATATGTATATAAAAATTGTATATTTTGTAAATAAATTTTTGCACTATTTATATATTAAAAGTAAATAAAGTAGCGAATGTACACAGTTGTTTTATATTGATAGATAGTCATTGTGATTTCTTAGTTAACCTTAGTCCTATCTATTGGCTAACAGAGCCATAAAACACGTTCGGGTAGGTTATCTTAAACGACTTAGGTTATTTAGACAACCTCATACCATACCTTCCCTTCCCGTTGACGGTGTGTTCACATATGATCGTCAACAAATGACGCTAAAAGGAGGGTGTTGGAAGCCAATTCGCATCTTTCCATTGTCCTATAAGCTTCCTACACCAATGTTTTGCAAACATTAGTTTTTCGTCGCAATTATCAAATAAACGACACTTTTATTCTTTGTGTCATTTGCACACTTACTTTCGGTTTTTTTTCACGACTGTAAGCGTGAAAACTTGGTCTTTCGAAGTCGCATTTAAATCAGTATTGAATTGTGGTTATCATTCTTGTCGATATATCCATTGCATTTATATTTCACTTATCAATATGCAGTTTGCAAAACCCTTTTCGATCTGTACTCATTGGACATTCTTTGACTGATTATGTGATTTCATTTCATGAGTGATTAAGTTTGTGATTCATTGGCGATTGGATTTATATGTTCTTTGATGTGACCTACTTGACCATTGGTTTCATAAAAATACAGAGGTGTTATGGTTAAACCCTTGAATATATATCATTTAAATATGACACTTAGTTTATACATTAAAAATACAGAGGTGTTATGGTTAAACCCTTGAATATATATCATTTAAATATGACACTTAGTTTATACATTAAAAATGCATTGGCATATTGGTTAAACTCTTGATATGAATTGATACAACGCATGTCACATAGTCAAAACGTTGGTTGTGGTTTCGATTTGTATGTTTGGTTTTAAAACTTTGGTATAACCATTGCTTGTGCAAATGATTAATACACTTATCATTGGTTTCATTGGTCGGGCAAATGACATAATTGTTAAACTATACAATAGTGGGTTGAACAGCTATAAGCGTCGGTGGTTGTACCTTGGTAATAACTATTATGCATGGCCAGCAAATAAGCTCCACCACCTTCGCACAATGTCATTTATGCCTATCCCTTATCCCTATTTCACCTCTGCTATATCGGGTAACCCTTCGTGCTCTCTGCTCCTGTGTGTGCTATGATCCAAACCCTGGACTTACCGTGTGCCCAGCTCCATGGCACCGATGGTGCGAATTGAGCCAAACGGTAGCCAAGCCTTGCTACTGTTCGACAATGCATGGAAAGACTTAGAAGATAGCGGTTGGCTCACCTTTGTACAACGATTCGAGGGTTTTAATCTATTTGTTGCACAGTAGTTCGCCCTGACTTTTGATGGCTGTAGAGCCAAGGTGGGTGACATTCAGTTGGAAATCAATGAAGAGTTTATTAGCTCTGCCACCAGGTTACTTTAGTTATTTATTTTTTTGGTTAATTTGTTAATATAATATCAGTATTTTAGTTAGATATATGTTTAGTTAGATTTGTAGTTAGAGTTAGTAATTTAGTTGTTTAGTTTAGTTAGTTTTTTGTTTTATTTCTGTTCATAAAATTATAAAATCAACAAAAATATCTCTCTCTGTCTTAGGGCAGAATGCAAATGAGTTTTTCAGGTTTTATTCAAATATGTAAATTGTAGATATTGTACATTTTGTGAATAAGTTATATTTCCGTTAGTAGTTAGATATTTAATTAGTTAGTGTTAGTATAGTATTAGATAGTAGATTGTATATATATAATAGTTAGATTAGTTTAGTTTGTTTTAATAGTTATTTTTAGTTAGATTAGTTTAGTTTGTTTAATAGTTAATTTTAGTTAGATTAGTTAGTTTAGAGTAGTTTTATTTTTGTTTTCTTAGGACCTTAGATCGGCTAACAGAGACGCTAAACTCGTCAGGGTGGTTTATCCCAAACGGCTTGGGTTATTAGACAACCCCGGACCGGTTCCACTCTTCCAGTTGACGGGCGATCAATTTCGCTCGTCAACAGAGGGACAACTGAATATTAATGGCATAAGGGGGTCGAAAGATACCTCCTAATAATCTCTCCCCAGTTGTGACTCGTAGTCGCTTAGACTCTGTTGTTGTACCCGAGACATCTTCTACATCTGAAGCCCAACCTATTATTCATGTTGAACGTGCAACATGGCTTCTTCAGGAAATTGATGTGCAAGAGATTATCCAAAACTCTCGTCAATCAATAATAAGAAACCAAGGCACTTTGGCCATACTGAGACAGTTTGGTGAACAATTACATCAACCCCTTGATTTTTTCAATCAAAAAGAAAATACTTGTGCCACTAGTACACCCAATTATGCAGTGCACGATATCTTGGCTAATCCATCAGAAGCTCTCATTCTAGGTGTTGGGGGATCTGGAATTTCTCCTTCACCACCTGGCCCTTCTCCACCTCCTTGAGGAGGATAGTCCTTTGACGAGGATAGTTCATCATATGAATCTTCTCAAACCTCTAAAACTTCACAAAATCTAGCTATAATGGCTAATAAAAATAACCTCGCCAGGCCTTGGATTGACCAAGATGATGTGGAAGCACCAGGACCCCAACAATCTTTACCCAAACATCCTGAAAAATGGTTACCCAAGTTTGATCCCGATTCTAATCAATTAGCCGAGGATCATATAAAAAAATTCATGTTGGTTGTTAGGCTGAGAAAGGTTGAACATGAAGATGTCGTTTGCAGGCTGTTTCCCTATACCTTTGAAGGAAATGCTTCCACATGGTATTTTTCACAACAACCCCAAATTGTTTTTTCCTGGGATAAATTTGAATCTTTTTTCTTAGAAAAGTTCGGGGATGAAAAATCTCCAAAAGTTCTAGTTATGGAATTATCCAACATGAAGATGAATCCCAAAGAAAAATTCAAGTATTTTAATCAGAGATTCCTTACTCTTAAAAATAAGATCCATGTAGATTCCATTAATGTTGAAAACCTATTTTTTTCTTACTATGCTAAATCCCTTCATCATAATACAACTATGTGGGTTAAAAGGTTTGAGAAAAATACACTGTTAGAATATTTTGAAGAGGCAGTCCTCATTGAAAAAGACATTCTTAGTTTGAAGGATAACACAAACTCTGAAGATGAATCAACTTCTTTTTCTAAGAAGAAGATAGAAATTCTCACCTAAACTCCTTCAAATAAGAAAGAGAAAGAACCCTTATATTTGGAGAGCTTACAGAAAGATTTTCAAAAGTTATCTAATCAAGTTATAGATTTGAAAAGATCTACAGAGGAAGGATCTTCAAGTAAAGGAAATTATCGACCACCTTTTAGAAAACCGCTTCCAAATCCTCCCAATAAATCAAACCCTCCAGCTGAAGGTATGATTTTAGAAGGATTGCACCATGCTATAAAATCCATATTGGACGAAGTTGATATTTCTACTACTGTCCTACATGAACATCAAAATGATGCAGAAAATGAGGATGAAGAAACACTTGATGAAGGACACTGATCTCCCCCAGTTTTGGGGCATATTTCACACAGTATTTTTCAAGATAACTTCGAAACTGTCCATAATAACCAACATCCTTATAATACTCATAGTAAAATTCAGTCTAAATATCAAAACAAATCTGCACCTGAAGCAAATACGAATACAATATCAAAACAATCAAGACAGGTTGAAACATCAAAAAAATCTGCTTTCTTTGATCTAGACTATGATCCTATTGAGGATCTTAAGAGATTAAAAGAAAATATATCGATTTACGAGATGCTTAATTTTCCTCCCATCCAACAGAAAATGCTACAAAGCATAGTTGATAACAGTAAAAAGAAATATCCTCTAGATAAAAACTCGGTAAAAAATAACATTAATAAAAGAAAGGATGTTGTAGACAAAAAATTAATTAAAGACTATAATAAAAAGAAGGATATTTCGGATAAAAGAGTAGGAAATCTAGATAAAACAACCTCAGATACAACTGATAAAAATCAATAGACTTCTTCTCCGACACCACAAAAAAATGTACAACCATTTATGTTAACATTTGAAATCTTCAATAGAAATGTGCATAATTGTATGGTGGATTCTGGGGCTTCATCGAATGTGAGGCCTTTATCGGTTTGTCAAAAGATCAATGCTAATGTTAAACCAACTGATTTGAAAATCATTCAGCTAGACATAACTAATGTCACAACGGTTGGTGAGCTTAAATATGTATTGATCAGATTATCATCTAACATGAAAGTGCACCGGGTAATTGACATACTAGTCGTTGATATTCCATAGGTATATGGCATGTTCCTGAGCAGAGATTGGTATGAGAATCTGCATGGTTATTTTGCGACAGATTAGTCTCACTTATGGTTATCGGTAAATGGCCATCCCAACAAGCTTAGAATTAACAAAGAACGTGATCTGAAATACACTATTACAGATCTAAATGATTCAAATGAACCTTTTTTCCCCAGTGTGAATGCATTATAAAGTCAAGGTATGAACACTTTCTTTGGGAATTTTGTGGCTAAACTATCTACTATTGTAGACCTGAATCAACAATTTGAAATATCAGTCTGCACTCAGGTATCAACCACTAAAAATGATGTGAATATTGTAAATAGTTGTGAGAATGATGAAATTTGGTCTTTATACTTTGATGGGTCAAAATCACGTGAAGGAGTCGATGTTGGTTGTTTATTAATAGACCCTAAAGGTAACAAGACATTCATTGCTTGTATATTAGAATTCAATTGTACAAATAATGCGGCAGAATATGAAGCTCTCCTGTAGGGATTCAAGAAAACCATTAACCTTGATGTCCAATGCCTAGTGGCATTCGACGATTCTGAAATTGTAGTCAAACAGGTGAAATTTTTTATTCATTGTCTATGTGTTCACCTAAAAAACTACTAGACCGAAGTATGGAACTTGATTAATAAATTTCTCTCTTTTAACATAAGTTCTATTCCTAGATCTAGTAATTATGAAGCATATTTGTTGGGAAATGTAGCATCCAAATTATTACATGCTAAAGGCTTCTCTCCTAATTCATTTTCTATTGAATTAATGTTCAGGCCATCGATTCCGGAAAATATAACCAATTGGTGGGTGTTCGACGATGATCTATAGATTATAAATTTTCTTCATATGGAAGAAACTTTTCAAGACGTTGTAATTGACGAAAACACCCATGATGAAAATCTCCACGATTTTTCGGTAATAACCGATCCTCATTCGGCTGAAATCTCATCTGACATGGTAAACTCTATCCCTAAATATGTCGTTAGATTAGAAAATTTTATGATTTACATGACAAATTTAGGGGCATGGTTAACTGTAAAATGAATAGTTCCTCACTGCAATATGAAACTGTAAATTTAGGAACACAGTATAACCCTCAAAACATTAATTTGGGAAAAGGGTTTACTCCACAAGAAAGATTTTCATTTATTAAATTGTTTAAATAATTTAAAGATGTATTTGCTTGGACATACAATGATTTGAAAACATTTGATACAAGCATAATACAACATGTAATCCCCATGAAGCCTCAATCCCAACCATTTCAACAAAAACTAAGGAAGATGCACCCTAAGTTAGAGCCCATAGTAAAAAAGGAATTGAATAAGTTTTTAATAGATAAGATCATATTTCATGTCTGGCACATCCAATGGGTGTCCAACTTAGTCCCGGTAAGAAAAAAGAACAGAGAAATATAACTCTGTGTCGATTTCCACAATTTAAACCGAGCCTCTGATAAAGACAATTATCTTGTTCCGCCCATGGAACAGATCCTACAACATGTATCTGGATCTGAAAGACTTTCATTCTTAGATGGTTTTTTGGGATACAACCAGGTCCTAATGTCTCCATCAAATCAGCTTAAGAATACATTCTAGACCCCTTGGGGCACTTATGCTTATCGCAAAATTCCTTTCAGACTAATTAATGTTGGGGACACTTTCCAAAGGGACATGGATATCACTTTTCGAGGAATTATAAATGAATCAGTGGTTGTTTACTTAGATGATGTTACCGTCTTTTAAAAGAACAAAAAATACCACTTATCTCACCACAGGAGTGTGCTAGAACGTTGTCGTAAGTATGGTATTTCATTAAACCCCAAGAAATCAATTTTTGTTGTTGATCATGGAAAGTTACTTGGCTTCATAGTATCAAAATATGGAATGATGATAGATCCATAATGAACTCAAGACATAGCCAATATTTCCCCTCCATCATCCATAAAGGCCATGCAATCTTTTCTTGGTAAAATAAATTTTGTCAGACGTTTTGTTCCTAGTTTTTTTTTAGATGGTTAGACCCCTGCAAAACATGATAAAAAAGGATACTCTCTTTAGGTGGGGATCACAAGAAAAATTGGCTTTTAATTCCATTAGAAAATCTATAACAAAAGCTCCATCCTTGATGAGTCCTGATTTTGCCAAAGAATTTACTCTCTATACATTCTAGTCAGATAGATCATACCTTGTTGTACTCACCCAGAAAAACAATGATAATAATGAAATCCCCATTTCATTTATGAGTTATGCCTTTAAAGGAGCATAATTAAATTATCCCACAGTTGATCATCAAGACTTTGTTGTTTTTAAAGAAGTAAAACACTTTAGATCTTATCTCTTGAAATATAGAACTAAAGTCATTGTTCCTTACCCTGGGGTGAGAAATTTATTAGTTCAAAAAGACCTTGGGGAAAATAGGGCTCACTGGATGACCTCTCTTCAAGAATATGATCTCGAAATTAAACCAACAAAAAATGTTTTTGAAAATTAGTGGTTGATTAAGTTAATCTACCTGACAATGAACTGGTAGTACCAGACAATACATTGCATCATGAAACACAAATATGTTGCACACAAACCATGTCGAATTCCTGGTATAATGATATCAAGTTTTATTTGACACATGGAACCACCCCTCAAAATATCAATCCCAAAAACATAAGAGCGGTAAGACTCATATGTGAAACTTTTCAATTAATTAATGATGTGCTTTTCAGAAAACGTTTTGATGGTGTATTGCTATGTTGCCTAGAAAAGGAAGAATCTGAAAAAGTATTGACTGAATTACATTCAGGTGATGTTGGAGGTCACTTTGGCAGTGAAACAACCACTCACAAAGTCCTTAGAGTTGGGTACTATTGGCCCACGCTATTTAAATATGCTCATTCCATAGCCCGCAAATGCACGGTATGTCAAAAGGTTGCAGGATGACTCAAGAAAGACATATTCCCTTTGCAACCAGTTACAATTGATACACCATTCCAGCAATGGGGTCTGGATATCATAAGTCCAATTAACCCAACCTCTTCATAGAAACACAAGTACATTCTAACGAAAACAAATTAATTTACCAGGTGGTATGAAGCCATGCCTTTAAGAGTAGTCAAAACTAATCAGGTGATTTTGTTCTTAAACTCTCATATCATCACACGTTTTGGGATACCAGAATCTCTAGTTTTCAACAATGCTTCTTGTTTTCCCTCATTGGACATGAATGTTTATTCTTTAGAAAAAGGAATCAAGTTAAAATATTCTGCCAGTTATTACCCCCAAGGCAATGGCCTGGCTAAATTAATGAACAAAAAATTGATTGAAATCCTGAAAAGAACAGTGTCGAATAATCATAAAAATTGGCACATTTCCATGTATAATGCACTATGGGCTGACAGGGTCACCCCAAAAGAATCCATCAATAATTCCCCTTTCTTCCTTGTCTATGGAAGAGAATCTATCCTTCCTCCCAATTTCATGTTACTGTCACTTCAGTTATCTCAGAAGGTCCAGGAGGAAGAATGCCATGCCTAGGAAATTCAAATAAATGCTTTACTTAAACTTGAAGAAACCAGAATGCAAGCTAAATAAAAATTATATCAGCATCACAAATTGTTAAACACTGGTTCGATGCAATTTCATCCTCCGATAGAAACTTCAACATAGGATATCTGGTCCTCAGGTGGGATAAAGCACATGAGGATAAAGAAGAACACACCAAGTTTCAAAATGTATGGTTGGGACCATTCGTTATTGCAAAAAAAATGGGTCCTAGCTCCTTTTGTCTGCAAAAATTAGAAGGGAAACCATACACTTTTCCAGTGAATGGGAAGGCCCTCAAAAAGTACTTTACTTGATCAAATAAGATCAAACACTCTGTAAATATTACATGTACTGTAAAAAAAAAAAAAACTTTGATTGTTGTGTTTAAAACTTTTCTATTTTTTCTGTCTCATTGAATTATTTTTTATCCAATAACAATTGTCAAAGGGAACGTTCATTGTGAGACTTATAATTGGAAATCAATTTGAAATAGTTAGAACAATTTCTGATACTAAGGTTCAACTTAGATAATTGATCAGTTGAGTACTATGAAATCCTAAAAGAATGTCTTTGTCAGAGTATTACCCTTGAAACGTGTCGAGATATTTGGAAATTACGATTATCTTTAGACTTTTTACACCATCCATGTTCTTAAAATATCACTTTTAAGAGATTCCCCATCCTCTAGATGATTTCTTAATTTAAATCTAAAATATATAAACAATGATAAAACTTCCAGTTCTGAAAGAAAATAAATGGTGATCAGTAATATACCTTTCCTATAATTAATCTCCAGCATCACCTCACTCTCTTTGTCATTTTCAAAGTCTCTAAATTATATCATTATAAATGGCATAAAAGGGTTGAAAGGAATTAAGTGTGGGAAATGTGTTTAAACCCGCAGGGGTACTGAACAAGCATGATGGCAGTAGGTAAATGCACTCATGATACCAAGGCAACTTCACTGGGGTACGGAATAGATCTGATGGCAGCGAAGAAATGTCGAGTTTAAGAGATAGCAGGTATGTGCTTATAAGCCAACTTTCTACGGGAGTATATATGTCATGAATAGACAACTATTGGATGAGATTAAAGTACTTGAGTGGGTTGAATGACATCCCTGTTGAGGCTATAAATGCCTGCTGGTAGCAGTGGATCTGTCAACGATATTAAAGTCATTTTTACAAACATCTTTACCCTTTGATCAAAACACACTCTCAGGCTATAATCCTCTGTAAAATCATTATTTTTCTTCTTTTCTAATTATAATCATGGTAATATTTTTTTTAAATCTGAGCTAATCTTAATATTGTGTGATCTTAAAGTGGATTTGTTTCAAAGCAGCTTAAAATCATATCCAAGTCTTATTCTTCTTCCCTGAGATGAAAGTTTCACAATTCATAGATAACTACATCGCCTAGTGAGTCACCATTGTTGGCAGTCCAACTACCATCTCATTTTGTGTCTCATTGACTTTTGAAATACAAAATCGCTTCTTAAGCTCATTGCCTAGTATGTCTATACATGTCAGATTGATTGTGTTTCTTAGCTATGAGTATTAGTGTTAATAAGTAATGTTTGGATTTATATTGTTTGTGTGATTATGTAGTTATCATTTGTTTATTGTGTTCTCTCTCTTCAATTTCATGACTATAAAGCATGAAATTGAAGTCCCTTTTTCTTACAGATCGTTGAATCAACTCTTGTGGTAATCTCCCTTTGCATAAGTTAAGGGTGATTGTTTGTTTTCTTCAATTGAAAGTCTAAATCAAAAGGTTTGAACTATGTCTTATTGGTGGCCATATGAATTATATTAATAATCTAAACATAACTCATAACCTAAAGGAAAAATGAGACCAATATGAATTATGTGTGATTGTTTTAATTAAATCAAGCCTAAAACTACAACCTAGTTAAAACTCTTGGCAAAGCTTGGTTCTATTAAAATCTCTCCTCTCTGAATGGCCTAATTTAATATCCTAACACTTTCCATTGTCATATCAAAATACGACGTTAAATAATGCTCATTTAATAAACTAATCATTAGTTGTCCTTTGAATTGTTATCCTGCAAGTGTATTGATGTTCTCAATTTCGGGTTAGCCATTTGTAGTAAGTAACGAGGGTTTCATGAGTTTAGTGGCTTTGAACCTTTTTTCCTCTAGATTTTCGAAGATAATCAAAAATTAGAGTGGGAAATAATGGTAGCACCGCCTCAATTCCTTAGATGTTGGTTTATCACCAGGTATGCGAGATAACTCTCTTGAACTGTTCACGGGTTTAGGTTGTTGCAAGAACATGGTTCTTCTTTTGATGAACATTGTTTTTGTTTCTTCTAGTTCACCACCTACGAGCTCATGGCCCCCATAGTTAGGATAGAGCCCAATGTCTCACAATATTTGTTGTCTTATGATGACGTGACGGATATCTTGGTTTAGTTCGGTTGGGTGAAGTTTATCCAATCCTTCAATGGTTTTAACCTAGAGGTTGCCGGAACATTTAACAAGACGTTCGATGGAACCAAGGCTAAAATAGGTGATATTCAGTTACAGGTTACTGAATAATTAATAGCTGAAGAGACCGGTTTACCCCAGGAGGGTGATTGGTGGTTCAAAAACATGAAGGTAACTGACATTCCCTATCATTCTTTGATGGTGTCAAGGAAATCACGCTACCATGTAAAAGGTATGCCGATAGAAATGTTTAAAACTTGTTGGCATGGTTTATTGTTGATCATAAAGCAATTTATCACTTGTGAAGGATGTTACAGGTTAGTATTCTTGTTTCACATATGTCTGTTAGTGGTGTTTCAAGGATTCATATTGAACGTGCCATTTTACTTTCTTAAAATTCTGCAAAAGATGTCAAAATTTTATCAAAGGTCGAACCCCAACCTTAAGTCTAGTTTATTTCACCATGGTTTGATTCACATTTTGGTCAATTTACATTTAGTTAGCACAGGAGACACATGGAAATATTTTCTCGTAAGGAATGGATTCCTACCCTTGCAAATTGATCCTGCCACCCACTTAACTCATGGTACTAAGGAACTTGTTTCTCCAAAAACTTCGTCTCATTCACTTAATAATTTCTGAATCGAAGTTCAAATCCAAAATTAGTCTGTCATTTCTCCCGATGATCAAGATAAGATTCGTTCTATAACCAGGATGGCATCCAAAAAACATGAGTTTATGTCGAAGAAACCTTTAGAAGAGATCCTTAATCGTTTAAGAGGTGAGTCATTAAATGTTGTTGGTCATTCACAACCTTCGATACCAGTGGTCAATGAAAAATTTAAAGGGAAGGAAAAAAAATTAGGCAACATGTCTATGATATTGATTTTAAAAATAAAATAAGTTGTCAAATCCTGTCAATAATGACAAGGAACAAATAGAAACAGAGGGGTAATCATGTTCCAACAATTATAATAGAAGATTTAAAATCTGTCAAGAGTGTAAGCCCAGATGCAGACATGGATGATCCTCCACGGTATGATTTCCTTTCAAAATTAACTTTGTTCCTTTAGAAATATGAGGAATTTGCAGGAATCTCGAGCAATTTAAAGACTATGATGGCACAGGAAAAGACCCCAGACTCAAACCACAAGCCACCTCCCCAGATCCGGAACTTGTAATTTGTGATGAATGTTTAACATGGATTCAGACATACTACAAAGACATCTCATACTTGAAAATGAATCTTAATTAGATGTTGATGAAAAATAGAGATCTTGAAAGAGAAAATCAGGATTTGAGATCTGAATTACAACGAACACTTCCTCAGGAAAACAAAAGATTCAGAAAATCTGGAGATATCATCATTAAGAATTCAACTAATATCAATGTTGTTATGAGTTCAAAAATGCACGATTCTCCTTTTTGAAATGTTTGATTTGATAAATAAATTTGTGGTGTGTTTTAATTGGTCTGTTAAAGCATTGTTTGTTACACAATTGTTAGACTAGATACATAATCATAGATTATGTAGCTTGTTTTAAATTAGTTTATGAGATTTATAATTAGATTTTTTTATTGTTTTTCTTTTCATGTCTCAAGAAGGAACGTGAAAGATATTCTATACATTGTTGGCTCATTGGAGAATCATGAAATATTTCTGATTTGAAAATAGTTTATGTTTCAAAAAATGAAGAATTTTGTTTTTGAAAATTGTTATAATGAACTCTTGCCAAGTTGTTATAAACATTATTGTTATAAACCTAAGTTAGAATTTGGTTTGAAGGATCTATTTTTGGAATATTTATCTCTATCTCGTGGGTATGAGAAATGGATCAGTTTAGTGTTTAAATACTCTGTTAAGATTCGACATGAAGGGATTGGAATTCTGGAGGATGGACTAAGATTTGATTTTAAAGAAGGATATGAACATGCATTTTTCTTTATGTCTTTCGTCCTAATAGTAAAGTGCTTAGTATGATTATTTTGTTAGTCATATTTCTTTTCATATTGTTCTAATCTCAAAACATGTGTTGATTAAATTAGCTTTCATTTTTTTATCAATATATGGTTTGATGTCTTTCTTTTCTGTTCATGACATAGTTCACTGTTCCAGTTTATTATGATCCATATGATATATCAAATATAAGGCAAATATCTCTATATTCTGAGTTGATTCGAATGTTTTGAATTTGTTATACCAATTACAGTGATTAGAGTTTTTTCCCTTCTCTGTATATTGAATCATAAAATTCCATATGGGATCATATCATATATTGTCTTTTTGCCACCTACAAATATTTTATGAATTTCATAGTTACATGAATTTCTATGGGTAAGATCACAAATCATACTACTTTGTAATTTTTTTTCCATAGATTTCTCTCTGGAAAACAGGTTGCAGGAGCATATCTTACATAGAAAGACATAATTACAATTTGATTTTGGTTGCTGATCAGTAACAGGTTAGTTTCTCTTTTATCATCTTTGTTTGTTTAATTTTATCGAATGAATGAGAATTAATATTTATACTTAAAATTCTTTGTCCATTTAAGTTAAATCAATACAGTTTGCATTCATTCCTTTTTGTGTGAATTTTCTTCGATTAAATTAGTAGTTAGCCATGTATGTTTATCTGTTACTTAAGTTATGTTTAAGCAATTAGTTTCACAAGGATTATACGTAAACCTTGTATATGTATATAAAAATTGTATATTTTGTGAATACATTTTTTCACTATTAATATATTAAAAGTAAATAAAGTAGCGAATGTACATAGTTGTTTTATATTGATAGATAGTCATTATGATTTCTTAGTTAAACTTAGTCCTATTTGTTAGCACATAATCCTGTCAAGACCTTGGGGGTCTGCGTTTTCTTCTTATATCTGCATTTTCCTCATTTGTCCCCTTCTGCAGACCCAAATTGTAGTTTTCTTTTCCCTCCTGGCATGTATCTTTCTTCATCACAATCATCCTGCTCAATCGACCAATTTTTCTCTGACAAATTCGCTCGAAGGAGATTGGTCCTGAACTTCCTCTATCCCTCCTAAATGGTCGATTCCTCCTCCTTCTATACTCTATCACCGAACCTTTTTCTTCCCAAGCCTGAGTTTGGTCATCCAAATCACCATTTTTACTATTTGCAACACCGAGAATGGTTGAACAGTGACACAAATCAAGTGAGCGGGCAAAGATCAGTTTTAAATGGAGAGGATCCATAAATTGAGCAGATCAACGACCATCGAGTGATGTTGATCACGGAGTTTCACGAAGAATAACGGCTAATTGAGCTGTTTTGGGAATCGACATTTCGGGGTTCTCGTCAACGCATGCACCCATATCCCAAAACCACGAAACACGAAATACGAAAGCGTTGGGGTTGAGCCCACGGTCCTAGGCGGTGACCATATGGACGAGGGGTAAGGGAGGCGCCAAAACAAGTTATGCCCCATTGCGATTTCGTCTATCACAATTCTAAGCGACAAGGGGTCGCTCCTCTCCATTGCAGATATGCAAAAGCAGAAGTCCTGACACATCAGGACCATTGATCATGGAAAGATTTGAGCTGTAAGATCTGCTATTTTGGCTTTCGGGATACTGAGAGTTTAGGGTACATGTGGTCAGTTCCTTCCCATTGCCGATAAGCGATATTCATGAAGCACCTTAGGTGTCGGGCATGGTCACAACCTCAGGTTTGTATGAAATGGGGCCCAAACAAATCAGGGCCAGGGTCGTTCAATGGCGAGTAGATAGTGGTCACCCATCTCGAAGAAAATATGACCGTCGATCTCAGCCATAGTTTCACGATTTCAGGAATCATGATAGCAGAGGTCTGGGAGAGGTGAAGGTTCCCGAAAGGAAAATGTCAAGATGCATTTGAGGGGAGGAACGTGGTCATCCCCTGTGTATTTAGTCTCTACCACCCTCCATGGAAGAAGAAGTTAATGAAAATTGAGCGGGTAGTTGAAACCTCAGCTCAATCCATAAATGGAAGGCGTGGGAAAAGGTCAGAAGCAGTCAGCCTGTGGTACCCCGATGGACAGGTTCCCTGCAAAATCCATGGCATTTGAACCATTGTTAGATAAGAAGTTGTGTGCACAATCTGCAAGATGATCATGCACACATAAATCCTTAAATGAAGTAGCTCAACGAACTCTCTTGCTATTAGGGAGGGGATTGCTCTGAGTATATATACTCATTTTTTATATTTTTGTAAGCATCGATGGTAGAGCTAAGCTCCCTAATTGTAAAGTTTTGATGAATCACTGGTTTTCTTGGTTATGCATTTGTATCTGAGACTTCCTTTTTAATGAAAGTCAGCCTTTTTCCATCTCTCTGTAAACAATTGTGTTAAACACTTGGAATTGGAGGATCCAGTCGAGGGTACTTGTGTTGTTGTGATGTATGTTTGATCATAACAATACTATCACCAGTTTTAATTAGTTTCCTGTGTTACCCTTCCCTCTCACACTGAATAGCTTGGAATTGGAGGATCCAGTCAAGCTGTTATAGTAGCATTGCGATGCTCTCAATTGGAAGATCCAATAGAGCTATCATTGTGTCATTGTAACTGTGTCAGTTAGACCTATTTCATTATCTTTTTTTTCTCCTCCGATCTGCTAGAAGGCCGGATGGACATAGTAGTCTCGTTCAACATTCTCAACAAGTCTTCCCTCTTCTCATCTTAAACTAAACTTACAGATGGAAGTTAGATCAATACCTCACATGTTCATGCATAGGCTGGTCCAGGATTCTGAGTTAAAATGATATTTTTCTAAGTTTACTTCCATCCAATCACCCTTCATAAACAAATCATGACATATAAACTGATGGGTATCAGGCTTACTCCTGCTATAATCTAGGAGTGACTTCTGGTGCTAACACTATCCATCGGCTAACGGAGTCGTAAAACCCATTAGGGTAGGTGATATTAAAAGGATTAGGTTATTTAGACAACCTCGGACCATATTTTCCCTTCCCGTTGACGATGTGTTCACATATTCTCGCCAACAACTTGACAAGGGGGGGTCCCACACCCAACTCGCGACCAATCCCATGACGCCATGTGGAACCATCCAGGCATGCCACATCAGCATAGCATATATAGGCCCATCCAATCATATTTGGACACTACAACATGGAAACTTTGGTGCTTTGGCGTTTAAACCACCTTCCTACATCCTTGAGTTTTTCCAGAGCTCCAAATTCCTGAAGTTTTAGACTCCTTATCATGTACTTTGGCCTTCAACCTTCGGGATGGTTTCATAACTTGAACCTTACATCTTCTGAAGGAAGACTTCGTCGGAGCACTTACACTTTCCTCCCACTAGTTGATCAAACAATTGAGAAAAAATCCCAATGGATCCTTATATCAACAGTCCCCATCGCTCCCAAATTCCTCCCCTCGATCTGATGAGTAATGATATTTCACCACTTCGTAACTTCACACGTTCATTAACTTTACCATCCTTAACCCTTTTATTTCATCAAAGGTTCACCTATCGAAGAGGTAACAAAGGGGAGATGACTTATTTTTGTCGATAGTAGTACCGCTTACTCTATCCTTCCACTACACTCAATCTAATAGTTGAGAAGGATCCTTAGATCAACAATTCGCGTTGGTTTGTGACTTTGGCGTTCAAGAATTTCTATGTTGATACTAAGAGGGGGGTGAATTAGTATCAAGTGCAATTTGGTGTTATAAAATTTACTTTAGATCATTTAATTCAAGCAGATTATGTAACCAATATGTATCTGATAAATAGTGAAGAATATTCAATGAACAATGAATATCACTAGAGAAGATTCACCATCAACCAACCATCACATAGAACCTAGTAATGCTTCCTGAGACTTCTTCAACTTCTACAATTATTCACTTCTTGGAATACTCAGATCACATAGCTGATATTCCTCAATGTATTCTCTGAAACTCCTCCAAGTTTCACTCCTTGTATCCTCCCAGAAAAGGATTTATAGAGAAAATGGTATACCTTATTCAATTCTGGATTATTCAGGAGAGCGAACTTGTACAGCATGCCCCGTACTCACTATTTAACATCATATTCTAAAATTTGGACACAAGAAACCAAATACCGTACTATTTCCAATTCAATTGGTCTCACTTCATTTGGATTCTCTATGAATATGTTATGATTCTTTTACCCAAAACACTTGTTTATGACTAGCTTCAGGACTAGTCAAAAACCCTATATTCCACAGAGTGTATCTCCAAAAGTGTAGTGAATCAAGAGATGAAATTTTTATTAGATGTACCTTGATATCTCTTATCAATATCCACTAAATTTAACCATCTGAATCGTTATAGAAACAAATTTATAGAAAAAAATGGTAAGATGGCCTATAAATAACATACCTTATAACACATCACCAAAATACTTCATCGTCCCTTGAAATTCGGCCTTCTTTACTTCTGATTTCCTAAGAAATTCGACTTATATCTCCTTGCTCATTACTAAACTTGTGTATATTAAAAAATGAATGTATAATGAGATGTATTTATACCCTTTATATCACTTCCTTTTAACATTAGGGACAACATGTAGTTTTTTATTCAATTCACATTGTCATATTCAAAAATTCATTTCTCCTCAACTGTGAGGATCCATTTGATGTGCCACATACTGTTGGAAGTGGCATGACTTATACTATCCATCCATGGTTTTTTTATTTTCATGTGCACTATCCTTCATGTCCAAATACCTTCATCAATCTTGGGGTCAAAAACTAATGACTAGGGTTGAAATCAATGACAACAACCAATCTTCAAACAATCTCCCCATTTGGAATTTATGGAAACATTAATTCTCCCCCTATCATCATCCTCCTCATTTCTCTCCCCCTTTGAAATAAATGGAAAAGGGTGGGGCTGATCCCTCCTTAGTTCAATGGAGAAAGAGAACTATCTTCTTTGGGGCTTCTCCCCCTGAACATATGGCACTTAACATCACTTCATTTTTCTGGTCTCTTCCTTCCTTGGAGATATTTTGTGGATCTAGGACATGTATATTATGTGTTCTTGTTGTAGCAGTTGCAACCAATCTTCCTCAGTATTCATTTCTGATTTTTCATCTCCGGGAGTCAAATGTGAGAGTCTATCCTTGATCACACATTTTACTAACACTGATAATATTGTGCTTCAAGTATTCAACCAATAGGACATTCTTTTCTTTTACATCTTTGCTTCCAATCTCTATAATGCCTTTTCCAAGTATTTTTGCGGATAAGTCATATCCAAATGAAACATTTCCATCATTTCTCTTCAAGATGATGAATTTTTCTTGAACCCCAATCATATGTGAAGAGCATCCACTATATATGTACCATTAATATTCTTCTTTACATTCTTCAATGGTTACAACCATTCAATAATCTTCATTGTTTGGTATTTCTTTCTTTCTCCATATTGTGGTTGGCATAGAGAAATTTTGCATAGGAGTATGTTCATTCAAATATATGCAATCTTGTGCTTTGTGACCAAGATTATTACAATTGTAGCATACAATATTTTGGTCCATCAACGAGGCAAATGAATTATAAATTTTGTTGACAAATCCACGACCATTTCTATATCTTCTATTGACACCATTCATGTTTCTTGCATAGTTGTTCCTTTCATTGATTATGCAATTAATTACCTTATGTCCAAAAATTTTACAAGTATAACAATGACCAAGAAAGAAATTTTGATACCTGGGAGTGAGTGAACTTCTTTGTGATGTAGTCCATCTAGGTTCACGATCTACTCTTCTGTAGTTTCCTTCATACTTATTGAAGCTTATTTGATTCCTGAAGGTAGGAGTTCTTCTTGGATATTCATTTCTTTTGTAATCATTCCTTCTTTCTGGTATATTGGTCCACTTCTCATTAATTGTCCGTGTAGAGATTTCTTCAAATTTCTTGTTGGTATTTCCATCTTCTTTGTATGAAATTTCACCCATGCATCCAAGATGTGTTAAGTCTTTTGGAACTTGAGAGTTTCTTAATCTCTTCCTCAATAAGATAACTTCTTGTTCAAGTTTCTCACAATATTATTCTTTCTTTTTCATTTGGGCATTCCTTACTTATTCTATTCTTCTTTATTGTTCAAGTTGAATCTTTAAAGACACGATTTATTCTCTTAGTTTCTCATAGTCTTCTAATTGTTTCTTCATGTTGTTGATTTCTTCTTTAAATATTCTTTCTTCTTGAAATATTTTTGCTTTGAGATTCTCATTCTCCTTTTCAAGAAGTTTATTGTATTCTGAATCACCCCAAATATATATTTTCTTACGATACTCTTCTTCACAATTTACCTTAGAATTGTCTTCCATTTTTGTTTAGGATCTTCCTTCCAGTGGTTAAATTGTACTAAAGGTAACCTGGCTCTGATACCAATTGTTGATACTAAGAGGGGGGTGAATTAGTATCAGGTAAAATTTGGTCTTATAAAACTTTACTTCAAAGAATTTACTTTAAGAAGATTATGTAACCAATATGTATCCAATAAACAATGAACAATATTCAATGAACAATGAATAGCACTAGAGAAGATTGACCATCAACCAACCACCACATAAAACCTGGTAATGCTTTCTGAGACTTCATCAACTTCTGCAATTTTTCACTTTTTGGAATACTATGAACCTGTAGCTGATATTCCTCAATGTATTATATAAAACTCCTTCAAGTTTCACTCCTTGAATCCTTCCAGAAAAATGAGTTATAGAGAAAATGGTAGACCTTATTCAATTCTGGCTTATTCAGGAGAGCGAACTTGTACAACATGCCTCGTGCTCAATATTTAACATCAGATTCTAAAATTTTGACACAAGAAACTAAATACCCTACTCTTTCCAATGCAATTAGTAACACTTCATTTGGATTATCTATGAAGACTTTATGACTGTTTACCCAAAACACATGTTTATGACTAGCTTCAGGACTAGTCAACAACCCTATATTCCACATAGTGTATCTACAAAAATATATCAAATCAAAAGATGAAATTTTTACCAAATGTACCTTGATATGTATTCTCAATAGGCTCTGAATTTCACCATATGAATCGTTATATAAAAAAAATTATAGATAAAATGGTAAGATGACCTATAAATAACATACCTTAGAACACATCACCAAAAGACTTCATCCTCCCTTGAAATTCGACCTTCTTTACTTCATATTTCCTCATAAATTTGACTTAGATATCCTTGATCATTACTAAACTTGTGTATATTAAAAACTTAATGTATAATGAGATGTATTTATACCCTTTATGTCACTTCCTTTTAACATTAGGGCTGACATGTATTTTTTTCTTCAATTCACATTGTCATCTTCAAAAATTCATTTCTCCTCAACTGTGAGGATCCATGTGACGTGCCACATACCACCGAAAGTAGAATGACTTATAATATCCATCCATGGGTGTTGTATTTACATGTGCACTATCCTTCATGTCCAAATACCTTCATCAATCTTTGGTTCCAAAACGAATGACTAGGGTTGACATCAATGACAACAACCAATCTTCGAACATTCGACCGCTTCCAGCTACCTCATGCCCAGAGTGGGTCAACACCGAATGACCGTAGTTGGTATCTAACAGTCAAGAATGGTCTTGAAGGATTCTTAGATCTATGGTTCATGTCACTTTGTGACTTTGACATTTGGGGGTTCCAACTTTTTAACACCTTTTTACTCCCAGTGTAGGTCAATGTCGAATTGACCATAGCTTATATCCAACGGTCAGGGAATATCCCAACGGTCCTTATATCTATAGATCGAATTACTTCATGGCCAAAAGGTTGGTTAGGGTTTAATGAAAAGGCAGATCCCACGGTAACGGATAAGAAACTACCATTTGTCGGTAAAACCATCAGGTAACCATGCCAACATGTTTCCTTCAATAGGATTAGAGTGTCATGAGGTTCAAACATCCTAGAGTCCCAGACCTCTAAAGTCCCGAAGCCCGGATAGATTAGCTCCTTTTGAGTGTAGCGAAGGGTTCCAGGACCCTGGTCAAATGTAACTTTGACAAGCCCTAGTGGGCTACACTCTTAAATCTTATCCAAGATTTGTTTAAGTCCATGGACTTGAGCCTATGGCCACTTGGGAGAATGGTTTGAAGGAGGCACCTTCCATATACATAACTTGAATTATATAAAAGGAAAAGGGATTTTGAGGGATGGACGAGTTTGGAAAAATCCTATAGAGTCCGTCCCGACTCTATATTTGTGTATTTTATCCTTGGACAGTCTTTCGGAGGATTAACATGTATATAGAATTAGACAGGGGGTCACTCTCCATTTACCCCAAATTCATTAAAATCCATTAATAGAATGTGATATGCAAATTCTACTTCAAACTTCCCAGACCACAAGGCCATCAAAGTTACTATCTTTACCATTCAACAAGATAAACAAATTATTCCAACATTTAGTTCAAGAAGACTCATATTATAAAAAAACCAGTTACTACAATATAAACTCGGAATCACACTTATACGAAACTTGGAAATTAGTTGGAAACTACTAAAAGGGGCTCTCTTTTCCACCCAACTATAGAGACAGTTTCTCTTGGAGTATTCCTCCATTGTCCACCCCCTAGCTAGATCATGATTCCATGAGAGGGATTTTTCTTGATCTCAGGAACAATAAGGGACAAAGGTTACTCTCCCTTTCCCACAAGAACCTGGAAGTTCAACTTTCTATCCACCAAGAAAGGGAGTCTGTTGCGATTATTCACTCAATAATTTTATCTCCTTTTATCATCTTGATTAGAAAACATTATCTAAGCATTCCTATAGCCAGAACAACTTATCTCTCAGTTCCCTTCAGAACCAGAGAGCCTCACATGCTCTTCTCTTCTTGATTGGTCCTCAGACCCATTCGTGTGTCTCTTCTTCTGCCCTGTGCCCCCATGATTTTCCTTCCTATTCTTACCTTTTCCAGCAAGATTTCATGGTTCATATCAGGAAGTTTCTAGATGGGTACTCTTCCCATCTCCTCATTGACTCATGAGGAAGACTTCCCAACTTCCAGCCTGACTGGTAATTAATTTTTTATGGGCCAGAAGATTGTTCTGGGTCTGTGCAATTTATATCCAATAGAGTACCAGTCTGGGAGGGGTCATATCACCATTACTGGTTCCCCTTACCATCCTCCTCACAAATCTCGATCTATCTGGAAACCCTATTTCAACATTAATGCCACAATTTTCTTTTATTAATTAACAAAATATATAAATTACCTTCTATAGAAAGGTTCATTGTTTGTCCAACATTCACATGACATATATGTCCATAGTATTGTTCACAATAATTATAATAATAATTACAATCTAGGGGAAATAGGAGTGTTACAATCCGCTCCCCCTTAAAAGGAACATCGCCCTGGTGTTCTACTGATCATTGTGGTTTTTATGTACAATAGTGAACAAAAATGGGTATGCATGTTTCATGACATCCTCTAATTCCCAAGTAGCTTTATCTGAACCAAAGTGTTTCCACTTCACCTTGACCTGGGAAATGGTTCTGTTCCTAAGTGGAATTTATTTCCTGTCTAGTAAGCATTGTGGTTTTGGTAGGAATTATCCTTCCGGTTTCACCTAGATCACATGCCAGTCAATTATATGATTAGAGTCATGTACATATTTCTTCAATAATGAAACATGGAAAACATTATGCACTTTTACTCTAGGAGGAAGTGCTAGTCTATATTCTATAGGTCCCACTATGTCCAGAATTTAAAAGGGTCCACAAAACTGAGGTGCTAGCTTGGCACAATTTCCCATTCTCAAGGAACTTCTTCTTGGCCTGATTTGAAGATACACATGATCCCCTACTTTGAACTCCCTAGGAGCCCTATTTTTGTATTCATAGATCTTCTTCCTATCCTGAGCTATCTTCATATTTTGTTTTATTTGAACTATTTGTTGTTCCATTTCTTTTAATAGTTCTGGCCCAAGGGTTATTCTTTCTATTGAATTATTCCATATGATTGGAATGTTGCATTGTCTACCATAGATATCCTCAAAAGGGCTCATCTTCAATGACTCCTGATAGCCATTGTTATAAGCAAATTCTACCAGTGGTAAGTAGTATTTCCACTTCCTAGGATGATGCATAACATGCATCCTTAACATGACCTCTAATACTTGATTTACCCTCTCTTTCTGTCCATTAGTTTGAGGGTGATAGGATGTAATAAATAGAAATTTAGTTTCAAAACCAACAAACAAAGATTTCCAAAAATTTGAAGTAAATTGTGTATCTCTATCGGATATGATATCTTTAGGCATTCCATGCAGTCTAAATATTTATTTCATGAAGATATTGGAAATATCTATTGACTTGCAAGTTGACTTCATAGGAATAAAGTGAGAAGCCTTGCTCAACTTATCCACAAATACCATAATGGAATCATTTTGTTTGGTTGATTTAGGCAATCCAATGATAAAATCCATGGAGATGGTTTCCCATTTTCACTCTGGAATTGATAGGGGTTGCAACAGTCTTGTTGAGTGCATGTTATCTACTTTAACCTGCTGACATTCTAATCATTTAGCCAAGTAGTCAGCTATGTCCTTTTTCATTCTTGGCCAGTAAAATAGTTTCTTGGTGGTCGTGATCATTTTTTGATAACCAGCGTGACCAATGCATGGTATTTTATGTAGTTCAACAATTTTGGACCTCTTCAAGTCGTCACAATTTGGGATATACAACCTATACTTGTAAGTTATCAGACCATCATTTATTAGTTGGTAACCTTCATACTTCATTCCTGTGGGTTATTTCTATAATCATGTTTTCATAGTTTTGAAAAATTCATATGCGTCTTGTGCATTTCTGACTCTCTCTTTGATATCTAATTCACAGGTACTCACAACTTCCATGTGAATCACTTTCATACTTCTACTGAGGGCATCAACCACTCTTTTTTTAATTTCCCTTATTATGTTTGATTTAAAAATCAAATTCACTAAGGAGAGCCATCCACCTATCTTGCCTAGCAAACAAGTATCTCAATCCACTGTGGTTTGCCATAAGTACAAATATTCTTCCTAGGAGGTAATGCCTCCAAAATTTTAAAGCATGTACTATGGAATCCAATTCCAAGTCGTGGATCACATAATTGATTTCATTTTCATTTATTTTTTTGGATTCATAACAAATTACATGCCCTTCTTGCATGAGGAATCCTTCGAGTCCTTCCTTGCTGACATCTATACACACCGGGAAGTCATGATGTGGGTCTGCAATTTTTAGTACTGGTGCATTGGTTAAAAGTTGTTTTAGTTGGTGAAACATCTCCTCACATTCTGGGGTCCGAACAAACTTAACACCATTTTTCTACAGGGAGGTTCACCTATCGAAGAGGTCATAAAGGGGAGACAATGAATTTTTGTCGGTATTAGTATCGCTTACCCTATCCTTCCACTACACTCAATCTAACGATTAAGAAGGATCCTGAAGGGTCCTTAGATCAACATCTCATGTTGGTTTTTGACTTTAACATTCGGGGATTTTGACTACTTCCAACTCCCTCATGCCCATAGTGGGTCAACACCGAATGAGCATAGCTGGTATCTAACGATCAGTAAGGGTCCCGAAGGAATCTTAGATCTACAGTTTGTGTCACTTCATGACTTCGGCATTCAGGGGTTCTATCTGTTTAACACCTTTTTACTCCCAGTGTAGGTCAACGCCGAATTGACCATATCTTATATCCAACGATTAGGGAATATATCGAAGGTCCTTAGATCTACATCTCGCATTACTTCATAGTCGAAAAGTTGGTCAGGGTTTAATGAGAAGGGGTATCCCACGATAACGGATAAGAACCCACCAGTTTTCAGTCAAACCATCAGGTAATCATGCCTGCATGTTTCCTTCAACAGGATTAGAGTGTCATGACGTTCAAAGATCTCAGAGTCCCGAACCTCCAAATTCATGAATCCCAGATAGCTTAGATCCATTTGAGTGTATTCAAGTGCTTCAGGACCCTAGTCATATGGAACTTTGACAAGCCCCAGTGAGCTACAATCTTAAATCTTATCCAAGATTTGGTTAAGTCTGTGGACTCTAGCCTATGGTCACTTGGGAGAATGGTTTGAAGGAGTCACCTTCCATATACAGAACTTGAATTCTATAATAGGAGAAGGGATTTCGAGGGATGGACGAGTTCAAAACAATCTTGTAGAGTTTGTCCTGAATCTATATTTGCGGATTTTATCCTTGGTCATTCTTTTGGAGGATTAGCATGTATATAGAATTAGACAGGGGGTCACTCATCATTTAGCCCAAATTCATTTAAAATCCATTAACAGAACGTGATATTCAAATTCTACTTCAAAATTCCTAGGACACAAGGACATCAAAGTTACTATCTTTATCATTCAACAAGATAAACAAATTATGCCATCATTTAGTTCAAGAAGAATCATATTATAAAAAAACCAGTCAATACAATATAAAATCAGAATCACACTTATATGAAACTTGAAAATTAGTTGGCAATTGCTGAAAGGGGCGCTCTTTTCCACCCAACCATAGACACAGTTTCTCTTGGAGTATTCCTCCACTAGACACCCCCTAGATAGATCATGATTCCATGAGAGGGATTCTTCTTGATCTCAACAACAACAAGGCAAAACGATTACTCTCCCTTTCCCACAGGAACCCGACAGTTCAACTTTCTATCCACCAAGAAAGGGAGTCTTATGAGATTATTCACTCAATCATTGTAGCTCTGTTTATCATCTTGATTAGAAAACACTGTCCAATTGTTCTTGTAACGAAGAAAAAATTATTTATCAGTTCCCTTCAGAACCAGAGAGCCTCGCACTCTCTTCTCTTCTTGATTGGTCCGCATACCCATTCATGTGTCTCTTCTTTTTCCCTCCCTTCCCCCGTGATTTTCCTTCCTTTTCTTACCTTTTCCAGCAATATTTCGTGGGTCAGATCAATAAGTTTCTAGATGGGTACTCTACCCATATCCTCATAGACTCATGAGGAAGACTTCCCAACTACTAGCCTGACTGGTAATTAAGTTTTTTTGGGCCAGAATATTGTTTTAAGTCTTTGAAAATTATATCCAACAAAGTACTGGCCTAGTAGGGGTCATTTCACCATTACTGGTTCCCCTTACCATCCTCCTCACACATCATGATGTAAATGTGTTGAACCTACACATAATAGATCTAGCTAGCAAATGACATACACAGTTTGCAGAGAAAATATGAGACAAGAGAAGCATGGGAGAAAGAATGGAAGAATTCTCATTAACCAAATGAATGAATGATAATTTACACATGATATACTTTATATAACTCAACTAATGTGAACTGGAGGAGAATCCAATGCACCATAGTGGTAGTATAGAGTGATCTGGACACACACCAACAGTTATGGGAGTAAAATTCCACCTAGTCTAGTCTCTCAGGAAGTTATGGGATTTAACTGCCACCCAGTCTGAGTTAACTAGTTTCTCAGTCTTCAGTTAACTGACTGAAACAAAGTGAAGTGAGGAGGAGATCAGGGAATCATGAGTAATGTGCTAGTCTAGTAAGGCCAATAGTGATTGATCACGAGTCCAAGGAAGAAATGTAGTGGACCCATGTCCATCATCAAGAACCTATCATGAAAAATCCTCTTGACTGCAACAATCATTGAAGTCGAGAAACTGGTGATAAGAAAATCATCAACATACAGAACTAGGAGCAGAAGTGAATCAATCGTCTTGAGTATGTAAACATCTCGGTATGACTTACAATGTACAAAGTTCTATGACAACATGTAGGAGTCCATCTTGGCATACCATGTCCTCAGGGCATGATTGAGGCCATAAAGAGACATCTTTAGTCGATAGACCTATCCTGCACAAATCCCTGGGGATGCTCCATATAGATCTCCTCGGAGAGATCACCATGAATAAATGCATTCTTCATGTCCATATGATGCACTTCACATCCCTTGGTTTTCACAATGGAAAGTTCCAAACATATGGAATCCATCTTCTCTACTGGAGTGAAGGTCTCATCATAGTCAATGCCCTGCACCTGCGGAAAGCCTTTGGAAACTAGTCTAGATTTGTATCTACTAACATGTCCATCCATTGTGCTCTTGGTCCTGTAGACCCATCTACACCGAAAAAGTTTCCTTCATGAAGGAAGGGGAACCATATCCCAAGTATGGTTCTCGAGGAGGGAGTTATACTCCCCCTGCATGGCAGATTGCCAAAAGGGATTTCCAACAGCCTTACCATAAGACTGTAGATCTAAAGACTAAACCAAGAAAATATTCTTGGGTGGAATTGGTTCAATGGCAGTGAGTTCAAGATGAGGCTCCTCGAAATCAGATCGATTCCTCCTAGTATCAGCTAGATCCCCAAAAATATCTCCTGCATCCTGGAGAGTAGTCTTGGCCCACTTGGGCCTCAGCTCTGGCTTTGCATCTTCATTTGCATGCACTTACTCTGCATCTGACTGTGCTGAATCTGTATCTGGATCATCTGAATCCTCTAAATCAAAACTCTCTTATGAAGAAGATTCAACATGTGCATGCTCATAATCTCTGACAGGTGGAAGAATAAAAGAGTTTGCATGTTGTTGCTGAGGTACATTTGAGATACTTTCCTCGAATTGAACACTATGCTCAATGATGATTCAGTTCGAGGAGATATCAATGAGTCTGTATCCCTTAACACCATCGGGCTATCCAACAAAGATACATTATTTTCTCTGTGGATCAAGTTCCTTTCTCTTCTTTGATGGAATCTTGGCCCATGCACGTGAACCGAAAATACGGAAGTGGGTCACTTCTGGTTTGAGGCCTCTCCAAGCCTCATAGGGGGTCTTATTATTGATAGATCTATGGGGAGATATTTTTTGGAGGTAGGTTGCACAATTAAGTGCTTCATCCCATAATCTCTTTGGAAGTGACTTTGTATGTAGCAGGCATTATGCCATCTCTTTTAGAGATATATTTTTCCGCTCATCAACTCCATTTTTCTACAGAGTATAAGGAACCGTGTGATGCAACTAAATCATGGCCTCAAGAAAAAGATTTTTTATCTCATGGTTGATATAATCCATCCAATTATATGTTTAGAGGGATTTTGTCTTCTTTCCTGACTATGCTTCAACAAGAGCTTTGAAATCTTTGAGGTGTTGAAAGACCTCTGATTTTTTCCTGAGAAAGAAAGTCCATGTGAAGCATAAGAAATCATCAACAAAAATGAGCATGTACCTTTCTTTAATGATTGTTGGATGTGGAAAAGGGCCCATGAGGTCACTGTGGATCAGATCTAAAGGAAAGGAAGCCTTCTAAGTCTTTCCTTTGTCGAATTTCTCTTGAGGGTGTTTTCCAAGAACACATCTCGCACAAATTCATTTGGAGAAGTGGATGTTAGGTATACCATCAACCATTCCCTTCTTGCTAAGATGTTTCATATATATGAAATTTAAATGCTTGAACCTTTCGTGTCGTATCCTACTACTTTCATCGGCATGGATAAGCAGTAATGCAAAATATGGTTCAATAAATTCCGAAAAATGTGTAGAGTCTGGATTGATGATTTACCTCATTGGTAGAAACCTTGGAATTGGTTTGCATGTCATAGATATCCACTGCATCAGGTGTGAATAAGACACTCTTTCTGGTGCCATATTTTTTCATCTGATACACGAAGAGAAGATTGACAAAAAGTTTGGGAACGTGTAGCACATTATCGAAGCTTCCATTTGTGAGTTCAATTCTTCCTTTTTCAGTGACCTTGACTGGAGAGTTGTCCCCCATAAGAATAGGAGAACCTGTGCATGAATCCAATGAATATTAGACTTCTTTTGTGGCTTCCATGTGGTGTGATGCACCTGAATATACAATCCAAGCATTGGGAGAGGATTTGATGGCAATCAAAGCATGGCTAGAATTGCCTTTCTTGGGATTCTGATCTTCTGGATTCTTCTTCTTGGAAACCATGGGGATATGATCTCCAAGGTTGTTTTGTTGAAGTATTTGGGCCATTTGATCTATATTTTTCTATGTACATGAGTATTATGGATGAAATCATTTATGGCAGTAAGTGCATTTCTCCCCTTTTCTTCCCTTTCCACCTTTGGATCTGGAGGCATCGTTGAAGGGTTTTGAGTACCTTTCCTTCTTTGGATTTGCATGTCCTTTCCATTTTTATTTGTATTTAGATTTATGAATTTGATGACTGCCACCATATTGCACAATAAGTGCATGTGCCTTTGGGCCTTTGATTTTTTCCGTGTTGATAAGCTTGTTTTTCTCTTGTGTCATAGATTCAATAAAGACCTCAAGAGAGGGAATCTTCCAGATGGCTCCAGAGGCGAGGCTAAATGAATGAAATGCGGATACACACACTGAGTATTCTAGACCAATTTTGGATAGAATGGTAAGAACCATTTGTTTCTCCTCCTTATATTTATCAACCCCGCAAGCTTTGAGTTGCAACAACAAATCCTTATATTTGGTAAAGAAATATTGGTGATTGTCGAAGGTTTTTGGATCCAAAATGAGAAATTCCACCTCGAGCATGTGTCCCCTCATCTATTCTTGTTTTCAAAAAATCCCTTCCATGGTGTTCCAGGCTTCATTGGTGGTTTTATAGGAGGTTATGTGAAAGAGGAGTTCAAGAAAAATGAGACTACAAATAGTTTCAAATGCTTCATCCATTCGATTCAAATACTTGGATTTTTCTATGGATGATGTGGGTTCAGTCTCTATTACCATGGTTAAACTATATAATCCTCTTCCTTGAATATGCACTATCATATTCTCCTTCCATGTAAATAAATTGTATGGTGTAAGAATGAATTCTTTTGGGAATTCCATTTTTCCGCTGTCTTCAATCTTCGGTACCTGCAAAAATAACTTACTGTATATTTTTCCTAGAAATCCATCGGCTCTGATACCATGTAAATGTGTTGAACCTATACATAATATATCTAACTAGCAAATGACATACACAGTTTGCAGAGAAAATATAAGACAAGAGAAGTAGGAGAGTGTTAAGAACCAAACATCAATATAGCATAGAAAAACCTCAAGAAAAGTACTCAACGCCTTGAAAAAGAGATAATATCAGATAATAAGCCTCTTCGAGGGGGAAACCTCCTTT
>JZKD02S1635187.1:81785-147088 GCA_000966675.3 Picea glauca | reverse complement strand
TCATTGTAATCATCTTCTTGCGAATGCGAGTAGCCGTCACATCTCTTCTCAGAGATAAGCTGCCACCATTCTAGCAAGTCTTTCACTCTGTATTTTTACAGTCTCTGTACATTTCATTCATTAATATAAATCTTTTATTACTGTATCTCTGTGTTTATGGTTGCATCTCTGATATATTTTTGTTATATTACTGGATATACGTGATATCTCTGTGCATTTCTTTAGTATATCTGTGCTCTCATTTCGTGCCGAAAATAATACGGATTAGACACATGGAAAATGATCATCATGTCGCTGACTAGAAAGTCAAAGGAACGGGGTTCCCTAACCTCTCGAATTCGCGATATGCGAAATCGCAAAACTATCTTAGCCATCAGATCGAGGTTTGTTATGGACCGTTGATCCAACTTCATCTCGGAGTCTCGCCTATCGTGACTTGGAGTGACAAGAACCTCCATCTAAGGAACAGCGAGATGCGTGATCCGTAGGATCTTTTAAATGACTATGGTTGAGTTTTAATTTTGCATGCGTTAATTAACCATTTGAGAAATTTAGTGAAAGAATGAGGAAAGAAGAGGAATTATAACAGCCATATACACATATGCAGATCTGAAATGAATAATAGACAGCAAACCATAAACACGTAGATTGATAACGGAGTTCGGCACAACTTTTGCCTACGTCTCCGGGCCTTTTCTCTGTGTGGGAGGCTTATTTATTTTTGTTCAAATGTTCAAAAGTACATCGTTGCAATGCTAAATGGCTACAAGATTGATCTGGTCTTGTTCGTCCAGATCTCTAGAACCCTGCAAAGAAAACGGCAAGCAAAACGAACGTTCCAAGCTCCCAGAAATGGTCCAACAGCGTCTCCTCCTCAAAGGCTTCTCTGCATCAAACTGACTTTGGCTTGGCTTTTCTCCAGCATAACTCTGCTCTGAATGACTTCACATGGCCTCAAACAGGCCTGGTTTATATAGCCTTGAAGTTGGTTGCTCAGCTGCAACTTCCTCCAAGAATTTGGCCTCCAAAAATGCCCAATATCCCCCCAAAATGGAGAGAATCAGCTAAAATTAGGCATTATTACAACAAAAAACCCAAAAATAGCATAAAAACCCACTTTATACTATAGTATTCGGCATTAAGCCCCCTTATGCTGTGCGCGCACCCCTTTTCACGGTCGTATGGGGGGCCATGTGGCCAAGCGCTATGCGCTGGCCCCCCTCCATACGCCCCCACTCCTGGTTCTTTGGCATTTTCATAGGAACCATGGGCTGGTTTGTTATAACCCCGGTGCTATATGCATGTTGTAGCCTCGAGTCATATGGCGGTAGTTTCATTGGTAGCGTGAAACCAAGGGCTAATCCCAATATTCCCGTGCCGTTTCAACTCCCGGTTCCATTATATGGTCGTGTAGTGTATCGCGCCAAGGGCTGGGGCTAAGCCCTGGCCCTTTCCCCCGCGGCTCAAACTTTAATTCAATTTTAAATATAAACTTCGCCATAAGTTTAACAAGAACCACTATGGGGGCGGGCGGTTAGCCTAGCCCCGCCAGTCCACTGCCACCGGGGAGGTCGCGGGCTCGACCCCCGGCCATGCCAATTTTACATATAACCAACAACCAATCACACGGTGCCACGTGGCAGCCCGTGACTGGGCCATGTGGCACCTTAAAAACCAACCAGAACATGCCACGTGTCCTTCGTTGATTGGCCCACATGCCTACCACATCAACTGCCACATCATCTACCGTACTTCCCAGTCAGCCTGTCCAGTCAGCCTGCCACATCATATGCTGACGTCACCCGTGCCACGTGTCACCCTTTCAGTGGTGACACATGTCACCTCAGGATACGTCCAACTGTACCTTCATATGCCTAAATCCACCTGCCACATGTCACTCCCTAGAGCTACCATGTGTCCTCTGTACGGACCTACCATGTGTCGCACGTACGGACATGCCACATCATCGCCCGTACAGACTGTACGGACTGCACAGTCATCAATTTTTTTTGCCTGTTTGACTTATCAGACAGAACGCGATATCTTCTCCATACGGAGCCCGTTTGACAAAGTAAATATACCACTGGAATCAGGAAGATGAGACGGACGCAATGGCACAGTTTTTGTCGCATTCCGAGCACTTTCATTTTTGAGCATTTTTCAAGCCCTATCAGGCTTCTGGATCCGATTTCGGATCAATGCGAGATCGCGAAAAAATCAGGACCGTTGGATCACCAAGAACGTGGACCATTGATCTGAGCTCCATCTCAGAGCTTCGCCTATCGCAACTTGGAGAGGCAAGAAACATAACCATCGAAATCGCGATATGCAAAATCGTGATTTAATCGTAGCCGTCAGATCAAGGTGTGATCTAGACCGTTGATCCGACTCCATTTTGGAGTTTCACAAATCGCGACTTGGAGAGGCAAGAAACATAACCACAAGAACATCGAAATCGCAATCTGCGAAATCACGATATGATCTGAGCTATTGAATCAAGATTAGATCTGAACCGTCGAATCATAGGACAAGTGGCAAGCGATTGGAATTTCCCTGACTTGGAGTCAATGGAGCATGGTGTGGAAACTTGTGAAATATGAAGCGCCTATTTGGAACAGCCTATGGTCACCGTCGGTGGTCATGAGAAGGGAAGGAGTCAGTTCAGATAAGCTCCATTTCGGAGTTTTGGGTATCGCGACTTGGAGAGTCGAAATGCCTCATCTCTAGATTCACAAAATGTGAAATTGTGAAAGCGCTTTATGCATAAGCGCGTGGTCACATCCAATGGGCACATCAATGGAAGATGGAGGGAGAAGCTAGAGGTGCTAAGCTTCACCACAGGGATCCTGAAATGCCAAATTACGAAATGGTGAAACAGACACAAGATTCTTTATTCTTAATCCAATGGTTCAAGTGAGTTTGAATATGATCCGAGGGCTACTGTTCCATCTCATAGTTAATTGATCAGTTACAAATCTATTAGCTAAACTGAGTCATGATACTTGATCAGTTGGTGTTTCAGTTGCTTAGACGGTTTTCTTTTGCCTAAGAAGATGCGAAGTGTAACTGTTATGGTGTGGTGCATAAAAGAAAAAGATACAGACTGTGCGTGGTTGGTTGTTCTGGAAAAAAAATGAATTAAACTGTAAGAAAGGGAAAATCACAGGATGCGCAGTGTGAGACTGAAAATATGTGAAGTGTGAGATAAAACTTAGAGCAAAGTAACAGATGAGGTATAGACTTGAAGCAGAGCAAAATGACAAAACAAGTTGAAGCAGAGTAGAATGACAGAACAAGTTGAAGCAGAGCAGAATGACAGAACAAGTTGAAGCTGAGCAGAATGACAAAACAAGTTGAAGCAGAGCAGAATGACAGAACAAGTTGAAGCAGAGAAGAATTGCAGAACAAACAAAGGAAGAGAAGAACTGCAGAACAGTTAGAAGAAGACTAGATTTGCAGAACAGAGAAGAGGTGGTAAGAATTGATTTATCGGTGTAGTTGGTTGTTTAATCTTTCATTTAATATTTCACAGTGGTTGGGAGGTGCTAGGGAGGACTGTTTTCCTCAGAGGTTTAAGTGGGAGCTTGAACACAAGGAGTTGTAGCTTCCATCTAGTTGTAGCCAGAGAAACCAGGGTGGCAGGGTGGTGCAAGAGAGAACAAGTGTTCTCTGTCAGACAAGTTGGAGCCTGTGTAACTGGAAGTTGGTGCTTCCATCCAGTTGATGCTGGAACATTAGGGGAGTTGGTGCTTCCTTATAGTGGGTGCTAGAGAAACCAAAGAGTTGGTGCTCTGAAACAAGTTGGAGCTTGTAAAACACAGGTAGTAGCCTCACATTGAGTTGGTGCTCAATTATAGATGATGTTTTCGACTATAATTTCGAAGAAGAAGAGGTTTTCTCCCTTTATGGGTTTCCTCATGAAAAACTGTCTTTGTGTATATCTTATGTGTGATTGATGCTCATTATTTATATCGTCTATATGTTGTATAATATTGATGGTCACTTGAAGAAAATTTAAGAATGGTTTAATAGATTTATTATTGTTTAAGAACGGTAACAACTGATTCACCCCCCCTCTCATTTGTATTAGTAATTTCAACATACCCATCTACTACTAATTTCCAAACATCAAATCTGTGTTCCTATAATAAAAAAAATCATCATTTTATTACAGAAGGTAGTTCTGACCTTCAAACATTGATGCTCCTATATTAGTGTATTCCATGATCTCCTTCTAGTGGTTAGACTGCTTCCTGAAGGATCTTCTCTGAGACCAATTGTTGGAATACTAAGAGGGGGGGTGAATCAGTATGAGAACGATTATTACTTTTAATCACAACATAAAAACTTCAATAACATTCAATAAATCATCAAAACCATAATTCAATGCAAAAACACCACATAAACATAGTACACCAAAATTTTACATGGGAACCCAATGCAGGAGAAAACCACAGAATGATTTTCTTATTTATCAAAGAGTACATTCATTGGAAGCACCAACTTCCTATTTATCTAGCTAAAACTGGAAGGAGGATCCAACCCCCTATTTACAGGTTGCAACCTGAAGGAATCTCCAACTGCCTAATTTACCGAATCCAACTGGAAGGAGGCTACAAACCCCTTTCCTTTCCCTGTCCAACCACCCTGAAATATAAATGTAGACCAAACTATCACTACCTTTGTTGCTATAACTGATAACCTATTGCTGATGTTGTTTCTGATACTTCTATTATTGTTACTTATTTTGAAATCTCATCAAGACTGCAACCACACATACCTAATACCAGGATTCACAAGAGAGTTCTCCAAATAAAATTCTTATGAATCAATAAGACATATATGTTCTTGATTTCTTCAGAATACACACCGTAACATACAAAGGAATACATACCTTCAACTTGTAGTTGACCTGGGTTTTAGATCTATGATATTCAACACTTTTCCCTCACAGGTCTATGACCCTTACACCTCATGCTCGTGGGTTTTTGTGATTTTCCTCACTGCATCCCACGGATGTCTGTGTGTTTTCACCCTAGAACCCGCAAATATACCTAAATAACTTGGATCTGTAACTACTTCTTCGTACGCTCGGCTCCTATAAAATTCTTCCCTCACTGGACTTCACTGACTTCTTCTCACTACCTCATATATTCCCATATGTATTCATCATAAGTAATATTCAATTGACTCTTCTCCGCATTTTAATGAGGATCTCATGATAACATGCAACTGACATGCAACTTGTTAAATTTTGTTTACAATTACTTTAACATGTAACTGACATGCAGTTTGTTAAAACAATTTTATAACTCATTTACCTTGACATGAAACTTGTTAGCTTCATTTTCAAGGGTTGACATCAATGACAACCAATCTTTCAACAATTCAATGAAAACCAATCTTTCAACAACTAATGTTTCAACAATTAATCTTTCGACACCCTCTCTAAAAAGGGTAGTTAATTAAAATTTTCAAAATAAAAGTTTATTAATTTTTTTTTATTAAAATATGAAAAGGGCCCACTTCAAGATACAAATTTTAATTATGGAAATTCATTAACCGGACTTTATTGAGGAATTAATTAAGGAAATTATTCCAAAAAAGAGAAATCCCTAACTACTTGAGGAGTTAGAAGAACCAGTTTTAAAAGGAAAGAAAGGACTTCATCAAGAGAGTAGGAGAAGGTAATCAAAATATCAAAATAGAAGGGATAAGACATTAGTATAAAACAAACATTCTGATCACCTAACAAAGGTCTCCATTTTCTCCGTTTGTTTTTCTTCTTCTACACCATTTTCTCAAGGTCTTTTGTTCATATTTTTGAACTGAGCATAAGGTTGAGTTCTTGAGTGTTTCTCTTATATTATTCAAATAATTTTCTTATATGATCATGGATTATTCATGGCCATGTATGTGACTACCAGATGGAAGCCAAGATTTCTATTTAATTCATTGATATTTAGTCTTGTGTTTGATAAGATTGATTTATGAATATTTAGTCAATTGGTCTGTTGAGATGTTATGTGATGAAGAATATATTTCATGAATAAAATTCCACAAAGAATTACTTCGGGACATGACTTCAATGATATTTCAGATCTTGGGATTCCTAAGTGTGAGATGTTTGAAGTATGCTTATCAAATTCACTTATGTTTTAACTGCAATACTATTTTAAAATTCTTTGAGATGATCAAAACTATTTTCTTCTTTTCCTTGTGAGACGATATGGATGCATTCACTATTTTTTGTGATTTGTAGGGTTGTATATATGATGTTGAGCACACAAATATTATGATATTGAATCTTTCCTTCAATCTTTATATTGATAAATACTTCTTTTTTCACTTAAATAACAACTTTGGTTATTGAAGAACTATTTGATGTACAAATCCAAGAAATAAAGATATGTGGTTTGTTGCTTAGCATTCTCCCAATCCAAGAACATCAAGATATATATTTCAGAATATATAGAGTAGTACCACATCCATAAAAATTTAGGGGGATTCATATCCTCATGGGGTTTTTGTTTCAATCTTAACATATTTAAACGTCAACAAGGGGGCGTGGATCCATCCTATAGCAGGGTTCTCGTAGATCGACAACAAGACCCAAGCAATAAGCACTCAGACCCACATAGAAAAAAATAGAGTAGACACGATGCTTCAGGAACTAGCAAGGGTGTGAATCCAACATACAATACTCAAATTGTAGATCATGAAATGCATAATCAAATCCATAACAATCCTGGAGCCATGAACCACTATATTTCAAAAGTTGAAGAGAACCACAAATATGAGATTACCTTGGCTAAAATTGGGGAGCATAAACAGTTTATGAAATATCATGTGTTCATCGGTAAATTCATGGGGATTTGGCCCACTAAGAAAGCACTCATCTGGTGGATCAAGATGAACTGGAAACCTAAAGTTTAGATCAATTTCAAATTGGGTTCCAAAAGATTTTTTACTTCCATCTTCTCTAGCCTAGAGGACAGAGATCGAGACTTTGAAAATGACCCATACTTATTCAACTTCGTGGGGTTCTACTTTCAACCTTGGATGGAATGGTTTATGCCTAAAAAAGAGAACTTCACTGCTACCCCTATTTGGATTCGCATTGACTCACTCTGTATCAATTCTAGGAAGAGTAAATCTTAGAAGTTATTGGAAATACATTGGGGTATTTTGTGAAAAATTCTAAGATCACCAAACAAGGTCACTATACTTCCTATGCCCACATATATGTCTATATTAATATCTCCAATCCCTTTCCATATTTGATCTATCTCAACTATCAAGAAAATGAATGGGTACAAACCATTGATTACAAACGCATCCCTTTATGCTACCAAAAATTTCATGAACATGTCCATCTCTTCAGATATTTCCCTTTGAAATTCCAAACACAATCTATGCAAACCCCTTCGTCAAAATATGTTGAGATTTTTTATCAACTTTCAGCAAGAGGGATAACTAGAAGGAACCCTACTCCCCATTCAATCCAACAGATATATTAGAATAAGCAACGCATATGAAATCCTATCACACAATGAAGAGGGCTACGATGGAATTCCCCAAAAGGAGACTCGACATAGGATGGATCCCAAAAATGATTTCAAACCACCTACCAATCTGGATGAAAATTCTAAGCATTTCAAAACCATGGATTCAAAATCCTCTAAACTAGGAGACAGGGAAGAGGAAATGCAAGAAGACAATCCAGAGCAGATCGACCATGAGGATGGTGATGATATGGAATTGGGTGAATTATACCCCCAATATATTGTTGTGACATGTGAACATCAAGATCCAAACTCCATCCTAGAACAACAATTACAACTTCTGAAGGAAAAAAAAGAGGTTGCAAAAGTAACAAGCAACTCCTTCAGGAGCTTGGTGAAATTTTGGTTAACTCTGGTTGCATAGCTCTAATGAAAAACATGTTTCCCCCAACCCCCTACATCTCTCATGAATCTAGTCTCTTGGAACATCAGTGGCGTAAATGGAAAAACCAAGCACATGCTTGTCAAGAATAATATTCTTAAATAACAACCCACAATTGTCATGATACAATAAACCAAATGTCTCAGTAATTTTGTTTCAAACCTAGCCCTAGAATTTGGTAGGGATGCCAAGAAATGGAACTCAATGCTCAAGGTGCTACAAGAGGACTAGCACTCCTGTGGAACGTCATCATAGTCTCCTTGTCAAAATTCATCTCAATAAACAATTTTCTTACAACTCGATTTTAGCTGGTAGGCTTCTCAGAATCAGGCTATCTCACTAATGTCTATGGTCCTCAATGTATCATGAATAAGATTCACTTATTAATTACGTTCCATGATCTCATCCCTATCATCGAAAACAACCACTGGTTAATTAGCAAAGACTTCAACATAATTACCTCTCTAGAAAAATAAAGAGTGGGAATTAGAAGGCTCAATCATGACTCTCAACAATTCAATGAAATAATCCATATTCTAAATATGAATGATTTAGACACTAAAAATTTATCACACACTTGGAACAATCGATGTGGTGGGTCAAATCAAGTGGCTTCAATGCTAGACTAATTTTTGGTCTTTGAATCCCTAATGCTCTTATGACTGCACTTATCATCCTCCATTCTTCCTTGTGGAGGCTCGGACCATTGGCCCACCAAGTTATAAATTGATCTCAAAGGAATCCCCCTCAACCAACCCTTTCACTTTGAAAGCTTCTGGATGGATCACCCCAACTTTTAAGAAAATATAAAACTTTGGTGGACAGAAATAGACTCAGACTCCAACTCCCCAATATTTGGATTCCAACAAAAGATCAATCATGTCAAACTCCATCTCAAAAAATGGAATAAGGAGGAGTTTGATAACATTTTTAAAGCCAAAAAAGAGTTGGAAAGTAAAATGGAGTAGATTCAACAATCAATGATCCTAGAAGGTAGAACAAAACAACTGATAAAATAAGAACTGCAACTCCAAACTCAACTTAAAATTTGATATCGACAAGAAGAGCTTCCATAGAAGAAACAATTTATAGTTCGATGGCTTAAGGAAGGTGAAAGAAACTCAAAATTATTCCATAGTTCAATGATCTAGCATTTCCACCACAATCAAATTACTTCTATAAAGGATAGCCAAGAAAATATTCTCACTAAGCATGCTGATATGGAAGAGGAATAGGTAAACTTTTACAAATATCTCCTTTCCTTGCTTGAAATAAGACATGACATATAGAAAATCACTTGTCCCATCCCTAAACTTGTATCACAAGAGAATAATGAGGCCTTGATGCATCCCATTTATCTTGAGGAAGTGGAACACACTATCATGGAAATTCCCAAAGGGAAATCACTGGGTCCATATGGCTTCACCACTGATTTTTTTCAGGCATGTTGGTCAACCATCAAACACGATGTTTGGACATTAGTGGATGACTCCTACCAATTTTCCAATGTCCTCCCAACTTTGAAGCTACCTTCTTAGCCCCGATTCCTAAAGAAGAAAAAACAGAGGATCTAGGTAAATTGAGACCTGTCACCCTTTGTAATGTAGTCTTTAAAATTATCTCCAAATTCATTCCCCACTATCTTAAGTTTATCCTCCCTTCCCTCATCTCTCCAAAGAAAATAGAATATGTATAGGGATCTAATATCATTGATGTTATCATTCTTTCTCATGAAATAATCCACTCTCTAAAATCCACCAAAAATCCTAGTATGATCATCAAGCTTGATATGTCCAAAGTTTTCAACAAACTCAATTGGCAATACATTTACCATATCCTTCGAGAATTTGCATTCTCTCCTCTCTAGATAAAATGGATCACGACTCTCAACTCATTGGCCTTATTTTCGTTATTGTTGAATGACTCCCCCTGGGCCACATTCTCCCCTTCACATGACATTCGGCAGGGAGGCCCTCTTTCCAAGTTCCTCTTTATTCTAATGGCTGAAGGTCTTGGAAAATCCCTCAAGGTCACTATGGAAGAAAAAAAAATTAGGGGCCTTAGGTTTTTAGGGAATGATATCCATGTCTCCCATCAACAATTCATCAATGACACCGTGCTTATGGGAGTGCCTAGTGCTAGAGAATCCAGATACATCAATCAAGTCCTCTTTGACTTCATGATTTCCTTAGATACTTCCATGAATCAATAAATCTCAATTGTTTTTCTTTAACACCGCTCTTGCAACACGGGTCAGCATATCTATGATTCTTGGCTTCCAACGGAGCTCCCTTCCATCCAAATACTTATGCACTCCTCTTGTTGAAAATGGACTTCAGAATTCCTCATGCGAAGATCTTCTTTCTAGAATGAATCACAAACTTTCCAACTAGTCATTCCACTTTCTCAACACCATAGGGTGCCTAGTGTTTGAGAAGCCTAATCCATCAAGAAAGTCTCTCGACTTCATGAATTCCTTACATACTTCTATCAGTCAATCAAAATATCAATCATTTTTCTTTAACACCACTCTTGCAACATAGGTCCACATCTCTAGGATTCTTGGCTTCCAATGGAGCTCCCTTCCATCCAAATATTTAGGCACTCCTCTTGTTGAAAATGGACTTCACAATTCCTCATGGGAAGATATTCTTTCTAGAATGAATCACAAAATTTCCAACTAGTCATTCCACTCTCTCAACACCCTAGGGTTCCTTGTGTTAATCAAATCAGTTCTTCAGGCTATGCTCTATATATGTTTTATGCTCTTGTAGCACCAAAATTCATCCTGAAAGTAGTTCGAAACCTCCAAAGATATTTTATGTGGGGAGTCACACACAAGGAAAGAAAATGGGATCTAGTTTCCTAGGATAAGTTGTGTCAATCCAATCTCTCATGAGGCATAGGACTCAGAGATCCTGGAATTCTTATCTTTTTTATTGGAGTCAAGACCTAGTGGAGATGGTTCACACGCAAGAGAAACCTCTAGAATTAGCTCTAGCATAGGAAATATTGTGCCCACACGGAACCCCAAGATCTCATTCAATTAGAAGGAAACATATCCAAGGGTCCACAATCTAGAACTATGCCTAGAACAACAAGAAACCCATTCATCGACACTATTTTTGGGAGATCAGAGATGGACACCACTCCCTATTTTGGGATGATGCATGGAAGCAATAGTCTCCTCTTAGCTATCGTGATGAATTAAAAACACTATGAGACAACATGCTCACCAGAAAATAAAAAAAAATAGCTTCATCAATATTGGCTTCCTTCGCACCCTAAAGACCAATGGTGAACTTAGCTCCCCCAAAATCAATGGAATGTTCTTCCTCCTAAACTCAACTCGGACAATTTTTAGATAAAAATATTAAGCGGGAAAATCTGGATCCATGATGGACCGGAAAAGCTCCGTTAGGGTTATTGGCCAACAAGTTGCTTCAACCTTTAGGAATCCTACCACTTAGCAGCAAGACATTAGAACCAACTATCTCAAGAAATTTGGATCAAAATATGGAAGAAAAACTTATGGCCAAAATTCTCCTTCTTCCTCTGGCATTTAGCTCATGGAAAAATCCTAACCTAGGATAATATTTCTCACCGTGAATTTCTCATCCCAACATTCTTCCCACTCTATCAACAAGCAAGGGAATCAATAGAGAACCTCCTAAACTCCTGACATCCCTTGAATTCCACCTTATGGGATCAAGGCACCCTCAATTTCCACACCTCTAATTTCAATAGAAGTATCCTATCAACAATCATTGAAAATGGAGTACCTCCACTTTTTCCAATACTATGTTAAATCGATCTTGGAAACTTCTTATTGGCTTATTTCTCTAGGAATTTTGGAAGGAATGAAGCCAAAGGATATTCAAAAACATGCACATGGGGACATGTATCTTATGGAGGAAAATTAAAAACAACATTCGAGAAATGACCCCCACTTCTCAATGGTCAGATAAAGATTGAGAATGTTTTGATCAGGAGAAATCCATTCTAAAGGACCTTGATCTTTGTCACCCCTTCTTCCACTATTGATGTCAGTGATTATCCCCTTGATTCAACCCTCCTTCCCTATGGGTTCCTCCCCCCACTGCCTTCCTCAAACTCAACTTTCACAGTGCCTCCAAGCCACCTCCAAGGGTAATTCTGCCCTTGTAGACCTAGGGAGAATCTTTCATAATGACAAAGAGAATATTCTTTGGTTCTATGCATATTATATCAGTTTTGAAAGAAATAACATTGTGGAATTAAAAGCACTGGAAAAATTCCTCAACATTTCCATTCGAGAAGGATTTCAAAAGATGTTTGTCAAAGGGGACTTACAAATCATCATTCGAAAGATAAAAAAAACTCCAGTATGTCTCCCCCCTCAGTAAATTATCCCTAAGCTAGTGTCTGGAAAGTAGCTTGGAATGGATTCACTCTCTCCTTTCCAAGATTGAAGTTACAATCCATTCACACATCAAATGATCAACCAACAAATTGGTCGATAAAATAGCTAATGAAGGAGTCCTCTGAGTTCATGAGTCACTCAACACCAAATGGGAACCCTCTTCCCATTCTTGTCTCCAAGAAGACTACATCACTCTTGTGCAGGAAAATATCACTCCTGCAGATCAGGTGTTAGGGAAGTGATCAAGTGGGGGGAGCACTCCCTGAAGAGAATGTCCACTTGTCCCCCACACACCTCCTTCTAGACCATATGACGGTCCCCTCGCTTCATTTTAGGACATGTTTCCTTCTATGATAGTGGCCTCTCACGCAGTGACATCCTTCCCTCGGTCCCTCCTTCATGTGATGATTAATCTCCTCATCCTCCCTTGACTTTTCAGGATCCCAATGAATTTATTGCTAGTACTTATGGAAACTCACAACATGAATGTTGTAACTTTTTGGATTTATCTTGGCTTTGTGAACTCCTACGAGTTTAAACAACCCCCCCTTGGATGATTATGTGGCTCCCTAATCCTCTTTCTTCCAAATCCCTATGACCTCCTTTGTTGTTGGCTTTCTCAAAACTATTTGATTCTTTTTGGCTCTCTCTCCTTTCTCATTCCCTTTTCTGGTCGATTTTCATGGCTTGTGGGAGATATCACTTTCGCTTGCGAGGCAGACATGGAAAGGTGGTGGTCTCTAGTTTTCATTCAAACACATAATACACAATTGTAGACTATAAGGTTCATACTCCTCTTATGATCCAGACTGAGCTCGACCTTGCAAAGGATGATGTGTAGATTTTTAGGCACTTTACAACAAATGAAGAGGTCAACTAGAATGTATGCTCTTAGATTCCTGAACCTGGTTCCTCTCAAGCCAAAGTATCCCAATATTATAAAACGGTTGACCTTTGTTGGCATATGAAGGCACTCATGGGTAAGGTGTTGGTTGAATGAAATGAGGCTCATCGGGAATTTTTTTTATAGCTAGATGACGTTCAGCTCGAGATCAAGATTGTGGATCAAAAACTCAACCTGCTTCCTGAGAATATTGAAATCCTAGACTTCTCCAAACTAGACTAACCACAACTCTAGGTTCTTGTAGCAGATGACCATCCTCCCCTGGTTTAAATTTGCTTCTAATAGTTTTGCCAGTTTTTTTGCTTACTAATTTTAGAGGTCTGAAGGCTTTAGCCGCACCTCAACCCATTTATTAGTGTGTTAAACATGTCATTATCAAAAAAATATATGGTTCCTTCATTTTTTGGCATCTCATGGTATGTAGTATAAGGATAAACCTGATTCTCAAAACAATTTGGAAAATCAAGATGTTTTTTTGTTGTTGGTCTGGTTTCCCCAGTGGAAAACCAACATCATAGTTATTGAACAGTTTCATTTTCAATTAATACAAATTATTGTGGATAGCTTACAAAAAAAACCTAAAAAAATTAATTAAAATACACAAATCCAAGTTTGAGGGTGCAAAAGGTGATTGGGGATGAGATCTTCAAAAACAATTGATGTGCCTTACTATCTTGATAAAGATCTCATACTTTAGTCATTCCTTCAAAATCCTCATTCCTATGATGTCTAAGAAAGCACAAATTTCTTCTTGCCTCAACTTATATGTACATCTCCTAATTCACATCAACATTCACACTCACCCTTTTTTAAGGTATGCTAGTTGTTAAATGTGTATTTGTAAAACAAAGGAGACACAATATTAGCACAAATCTATAGTTATTTTATTTTATTAGTTATAAATCCATCACTAGAATCATGTGAAGAGTTAACTTCAGAATGAATTAAATCACTAATAAACCCATTTTGTTTCCACACCACTATTTTATATTAATATCTAGTTTAATTTTTTAAATCATATAGATGTTGACTTGGTGGTCAACACCTCCTTCGCAACTTGTGACATGGTTTAACAAATTCCCATGGATCCATTAATTATGGCGGTTGTATTGGAAACCAATAAGTCAGGCTTTTGGTTTAACGGAAAACAAGGGCCAACAATTGGTATTAGAGCCAAAGGTCACGAGTTCGAGTCTTCTCAGTTGATGTCGAGTACCTAAGTTGGTGTTAAGGGGGAGATTGTTGACTTTGTGGTCAACACCTCCTTCACGACTCATGGCATGGTTTAACAACCTCTCGTGGACCCGTTAACTTTGGTGGTTGTATCGAAAACTAATAGGTCGACCTTTTGGTTTAATGACAAACATGGACCAACATGATTTGATACAAATATAGTTTATAAGAAATTACTCACATTAAAAAATTTACCAATCTAGAAAAGAAAACCATTAAATTGATGTAATATCTATGTAATAATGCCATACAATGTAAATCATCTTTAATATGTGCTTATTATCTATTTGATGTTGAAAAATCACATATCCCTAAATTAAAATTTCATATTATATTAATACCAGAGTTTTATAAAACCTATGTTGAGACCCCAAATTGTAGTAAATATAAAATCTTAGATAATAAGATAATTGAATTTGACGAATTTCATATACAATGTTAATTCAATTTTTTTAATCTCACTAAAATATATACAATGTTAATTTATTTTTTTTAAATCTCACTAAAATATAATTGAACATACTCGTAATGATATCATCTCTAAATACTTAATCCAAAATGATTTTTTAAATATAAATAGGTTACTTAAAAAAGGAATTTAAGTGAATTAATGTTTCAAAAATCTACGTAAAATAATCTCTCAAATCTAACTAAATTAGTAGGTTTCACAAATTGTTAGACCAAATCTAATCAATGAAGATTCGCTCAAAAATAAAGAATGTAAAGAAATTTAGGACACTACTTGTTCGACCATTTAGTAAATTTAATGTCTCTTAACTCAACAAGCTAAAGAAAATTTGCATAACACATGGCCCAGACATGGCCAGGTGATCGGAATTGGATCATTATACAGTTTTCATATATCTCAGTATTTTTTGGGTGGAAAAAATATGAGGAATCATCTTGCAGATTCACTTTAGTGGAAAGACCCAATTTGGAAAATTGGGGTCGAAAAAATTGTCTAAATTTTTTTGGACCCATTTTGAGGCATCAAATGACATTTTTTCGGGGTCCAAACCTACTCTATAGGAAGAAACCATATTCTACACATCGAGACCTTTCCAACACTGTAAGAATTGCCTCAATCAAAGATCATATGTGAAAGTTATGCCTCCCACAAGTTGAGCATTGTGGTACGAGTGGATGCCACATCATCCCCTATTACTCAAACACGTGGGGCTAACCATGTGTGGATTTTCAATAATTTTATAGAAATCACTAATTAAGAGTTGAATAAATCAAAACCACAACCCTAGATGACTATCAAGCTATGTTAAATATCGGGCCACTTGGAGGGGAAGGGGTTCCATTATTTTGTATTGTACGTGTTCCATAGTTGAGCAAAGCATCCATGGAGTGGTATTTTGAGAGAATAACAGAGGAGGTAGGATATTTTGTAGTAGTCATTTAGGCCATAGTGTCAGAGGAAACTCCATAGTGATTTCCTCATTCTTTGTACTTTCTTTCCATAACCGAAGAAAAGAGAGAAGAGATGGGCCTCACCTTCTAGCTGGATTTTATCCCATATTGGTTTCCCAAGATACATCTTTTGTTCAATTGTGTGGATGGTGTGTATATTTTTTCTTGTTCCTTCATTTTTGTATTCAATTAATTTCATAACTTCAAGCAAATCTAGTAATTAACTAATCTTGTATCTAAGGAAATAAACTACAAAAGCTAAGATTTTAGGATATTTTAAGATATGTTGGATGAACTATTCCAGTGGAATCTCCATAACAATTTACAGATCATATTGGTATCAAAGAATTTTTTGGGGGGTATTTTTGGAAAGTTGAAAGATCCAGGAATTGTCTTCAGAAGAAAGCTGCAGAACCCTATCCATGGTAGATGAGTATGTTCACAACAACACTTAAGATCCAGCGGATGGAAGAGTAGGTCATTGATATATCTCGCAATATGTCCCTCCTCATGCAAGATCTAACAAGAAATATCATACCATTCAGGGAGGTTGGAGGCTCTAACTCAAAGATTGGATCAGAGGGGAAACCTGGAGATAATGAATACCCAGAAAAGGAGTCGAGGAAATATCTTGATAAAGAAAAACGCCCAAGTTCTAGTTCCATTACCCCTTCACGATATTTATTTAAAATGGAAGCTAAAGTAGATATCAAGACATACCAAGGTGAGATCGACAGATTATATTTTAATCATTAGTTGCAACAATTAGAGGTATATTTCAATGTTCATAATATAGATGAGGAGTAGACGATTTCATTTGCTTGAATGAAATTAGAGATCCATGCATTAATCTAGTGGGAAAGTCACATAGAGACACTTAGGCTAGAGGGTGATCCATAAGTAACTAAGTGTGAGTATTTTAAAACCCTCGTTAAGTTCTAATTCTAACCTATCATGTATGTAGAGGAACAATGGATCCATTGGCATTACTTTAGATAAAGGTGGGGGTAAAGTGTGCAAGAATACACCACATAACTAAAAAATATGGCTATCATGTTGGGTATCTATCCCAAGAATCGAGATGCACTCCTCAGTTATCTAGGGGGTCCACAAATTCATTTAAAAAAATAAGTGATTGTCATCAATCCCAAGATAGGGTTGGTTGTGGAGCTTGATTATATGCATGTTTCATAGGCCTTTGTCTTCAGTCGTGTTTATACCCCATGAAGACTATACACCCCAAAATATTGTACACCCCTCCACATGGGGGGCTGCAGAGGGGGATTTCCCCCCGTGCGGGGTCCAGGGGGCTCATCCTACTGGTTGGGGGGTCTGGGGGAAAGTGGGCCCCCAGCGGGGGTTTGGGGGACAGCGTTCCCCGATGGGGGTTCAGGGGTGAAGCCCCCGAAAGAAAAATTGTCTTATAAGTGTATATAGTAATTTCATAGTAAATATGGACCATTCATTATAAGGTTGCAAATCTGGCGGTAGAAGTTATGTTAGGGTTTTTTTCCCTAGAAGGAAACCCTCTTTTATGAGGGAAATGTATTGTGGCTATGCATTATTGTGAATATTGTATTTTGAGAGAGGAGACTATGAGACAAAGAAGAGGAAGTTACAACAGGTGTGTTGTAGGTTATATCCCTTCATTTGTTGGATAATAAAAAGGAAGGACCTGGAAATTTCTCTGGTGGATGTAGCCTACACTGGGTGAACCACGTATATCTGTGTCTCTATTGTATTGTGTATCTTTTGTGTTTTATTTCCACATTTTGTTTTATTCTATTGCTTCGCGATCCTGTTTTTCTAACAGATAGTTGATGAGGAATGTATGCAAGCACACAATATCTGGAAAATATAGGCCAAAAACAATGACAACCAAGTGATTCAAAATAGAAAGAGCACCAAGACAGTTCTAATGAGGGGAAGAATAAGTGGAATTGCAAAGACAAGAAGATGACGACCACTACACATCAGTGCAAGGATCCAAGTAACCACTATAACCATTTCAATATTGATGGTCACACTGAAGAAAAGTGTTGGAAACTACATCTAGACCTAAAACCCTAAGTGTTACGAGGAAAATATATCTATGGCTAGGGGTAAACCACAAAAAACATAATGACACATAGAAATCAACTCTAATCCCAAGTATGTTATATAAATGAAATTCTAGCAAGACAAGGCTAAGATCCTACCTCGTGTGGACGTTCAAAGAATACCACCATTGAGCACATGACCCAAAGCTTTATACCTCCAACTTGTCCTCAACAACCAAGATACACAAGAATATGATGATGATATATAACATTATCATATGAATTATCCTAATCCATTAACATACATGAAAAATATTCCCATGGAATAATAATTCAAATATTTTCAAGATATCAGTTGGACAAGAAAAGAGTATTTCTATTAAAATAATCAACAGAAGTACATAGGTGACAAACTTCTATAATGACAAATATTGGAACCGAGAAACTAAGTCCCTCCAGTTGGGCCTCCACCACTTCAATCCTCCACCAAAGGTAAGATCATATATAGGAGTCAATGAGGTTCTCCATCACAAAAAAGAAAGAGCTTGGGGGATGAACAAGGAGTTAAAAATTTCAAGGACAAAGGGATGCAGACTCAATATGAAGTGAAATTTATCCAGAGTGTATTTTCTCTCAAAGTTGAATTGTTTAATCCCTCAAGGATTGGATATGGCTCAATTTACATCCTTCAAATGGAACTAAAGGGCCGATTTAGAGCGTTTCCAATATATAGAAGGTCAAGGATCATGGTGTTGGATTACTGAGAGGAGGGGTGAATTAGTAATAAAGCAATTGAATCATTTTTAACCATATAATGCAAGTGTTATATCAATGTAGCATTATCATCCAATATTTTCAGAGTAAATAAACAATGAACAAATGAACAATCATACACATACACAACACACCAATATTTTTACGTGGAAACCCAAAACGAGAGAAAACCATAGAATGTTTTTTATTATGTGTCTTGAAGAATTACATTCATTGGAAGCACAAACTTCCTTTGTTTTCTAGCTGCAACTGGAAGGTGGCTCCAAGCCCCTAGTTTCTTAGGCTACAACCTAAGGGAAGCTCCAACTTCCCAATTCTCTGCTACAACTAGAAGGAGGCTACAACCCCCTATGTTCTCCGGCTACAACCATCTATCCTTGCCCCATCCAACCGCCTTGATGTATAAGTAGAATGATGGAACCACTATCACACTATCATTGTGAGATATACTACTGTGAACCTATACCAATAAACCTGCACCAAACAACTTGCACCAATAACCTGAACCATGTATCAACCATGCATCAATATGTACCTCAACTTGTAATCAACTTATACCATAAACAAGTACATCAACCACACATTAACCTATAATCAACTTGTACCATAAACAAGTGCATCAAGCATGCACCAAACTGTACCTCAACCTGCAAACCTTCCTTAACTTTAACAAGAGACTAGCATTTTCATCAAACTTTAATTTAGTCTCACATGACTAGTTTTGGATTAGTCAATAACCCTAACTTGAAATAATCAAAACTATGTACCTGTAATGAACAAAGATATAAAAATAGTACACAATGTTCTTTAGTGTGTTTTATGCAATTCCTTCAGGTGTCACTACTTGGAACCTCTCAAAAAAAAATTTATAGAAAAAATGGCATACCTTGTTGAATTCTGGCTTATTCTAGAGAGTGAACTTATAGAGTGTGCTCCACATGAAATATTTGTTGTATGGATATGAAAATTTTACATAGAATACTAAAGGCTTTACTATAACCAACACATTTGGTCTTACTAAATTTGGATCTTTTATGAATAATTTATGATGTTTTTACCCGAAACACATGTTTTAGACTAGTTTCAGGACTAGCCACAAACCCTATTTTCCACGAAGTGTAACTCCAAAAATACAACAACCCACAAGCTGAAATTTGTACCACAACTACTTGGATATGTTTTCTCAATGATCTCTCAATTTCATGGTATTAACCATTCTATAAAAAATGTTATTGCGAAAATGGTGATATGACCTGTAAATAACATACCTTAGAAAGCATCATCAAAAGAATTTATCCTCCCTTGAATTTCGGTCTTCTTTACTTCACCTTCCCTCTGAAATTCAGCTTAGATATCCTTTGGTTACCTCAGTCACCTATATATATTCAATATTCTCAAGTGTAATTCAAATGAGAGAGCCTTGGCTCTCATTTATACTCTCCAAGTAGCTTCCTTAGAAACATCTTCTATGCCACTTTGTCCACATAGCCACTTTGTCTACATAGTAACTTATGTCCAACTTTGTCCAATTTGCCACTTGTCTATGTATCCAATAGCCACTTGACCACTTAACCCATTTTCCTCATTTTAGAGTTAGCCTTCTTATAACCACTTTCCATAATTAGAAATTTCTCCATTTACTTTATTATTTAAATAATCCTCCTTGACGTTGTCACTTCACTCTATTATTTAAATAATCCTCTTTGATTTTGTCACTTCACTTTAAATAATCATATTTAACTTTGTCACTTCACTTTATTATTTAAATAATCCTCTTTGACTTTGTCACTTCACTTTATTATTTAAATAATTTCTTCTTTGCAATCACTTTGACTTCTTTGACCTTTTGGGGTTTCAAGCAAATCATATGAGGGTCCTTCAACTTTGTAAGGCCATAACTCTCAAACCGTGAGGAGTTATGTGACGTTCCACATACCACCAAAAATGGAATGACATGTACTATCCATATAGAATATTATTACCTATAAACATATCATAACACATACCATTATACATCAAACAAACTTGGGTCCATTAACCAAACCTTTGTGCTACCGGAATTGGCTACCAGACTTTCTTCAAGGGTTGACATCAGTGACAACCAACCCAATTAATCAACAATCTCCCCTTTTGGTATTGATGGAAACACTTTGATGAAATACTAAAATCATATCACTCATGCTCCCCTTGGAACGATGTCTGCATCTCTGTGAACAATGATCCCCCTGGAACCATGCCTTTGTCCTCTACATCTGATAAATCTCTCCCCTTCTGTCATCAATAGAAAAGGTATCTTTCCATTTGAGGTTTCTCCCCCTAACTGAATCATCTGATATCCCAACCTAAATTGTCTTTTTTATGGTGCTTCCTCTTGTACATCTAAGACATATAAGATAAGAATTCAAAAGCATTCATTTTGGAGTAGAAATACCTCCGAGTCTCTAGCAAATATACTCAAAGGATTCCCGTGGAAGCGGTTTTGTAAATATGTATGTCACATGTTCTTTTGTTCCCACATATTCAACTCTGATGTTCTTTTCTACAACATGTTCCCGTAGAAAGTGATACTTGATTGGAATGTGCTTCATCTTGGAATGCATCATCGGGTTCTTTGATATATTGATGGTGCTTGTATTATTACAATAGATTGCAATGGGCTCATCATACTCAACCTGTATATATGTCAGAGTTTGTTTCATCCATAGAACCTGTGTACAACATGATGATGCTGCAATATAGTCTACGTCGACTGTAGATAGAGATATTGATGATTGTCTCTTGCTTATCCATGATACTAAACATGCATCCAAGTAGAACGCTACTCCACTGGTTCTTCGTCAGTCATCAATGCAACCTGCCCAATCTGCATCTGTGTAGGCACCAAGTGATAGATCCTTTCCTTTTGGATACTATAATCCAAACTATTTTGTTCCTTTGAGATATCTAAAAATCCTCTTCACTGCTAATACATGTGATTCCTTTGGTGTTTCTTGAAATCGTGCCACCTGTTCAACTTCATGCATTACATCTAGTCTAGATGTTGTCACATATAGTAGGCTACCAATCATTGAATTGTATTGCCTCTGATTTATAGACTTTGAATCATCATCTTTGCTCAACTTGCAACTGTTTTGCATGGGAGTGATAATTGGTTTTCAATCTTCCATTCCGAACCTCTTTAGCATTTCTATGATATACTTGGTTTGAGAAATAAAAATTCTTTGGTTGCTTTGACGTATCTGAAAACCCATAAAGAAGGATAGTTCTCCAAGTAATGAAATGTCAAATTCATTCTGCATGTCCTTTGCAAATTTATGGCTTAACATGTCATCAATACTTCCAAAAATAATATCATCAAGATAAACTTCAATTAATAAAATACTATCTTGAGTTACCTTGATGTAGAGGTTGTTGTCTGCACTTCCTTTTCTGAACCCTGCCTGTTGTAGATATTTATCCAGTATAGAGTACCATGCTCTTGGAGCTTGTTTTAGACCATACACGACCTTCTTTAATTTACACACATAGTCTGTGTTCTCTTACAACTGAAATCCTTCTGGTTGTTCAATGTAGACTTCTTATTCAAGTTCCCCATTCAGATAAGTTTATTTTACGTCCATCTGATAAAATTTATTATTTTTGGAGCATTCTTAAGCTAAAAGCAATCATATTGTTTCCATTCTGGCAACTGGGGAAAATGTCTCTTCAAAGTCTATTCCTTCAACCTATGCATATCCTTTACATACCAATCTAGCTTTGTTCCTTGTAACCTATCCATCTTCATTCAATTTATTCCTATATACCCACTTTGTTCCGATCAAATTCTTATCCTTTGGTCTTGGAACCAATTCCCAAGTGTCATTTTTCTCTATTTGATCCAATTCTTCATCCATGGCCTTATTCCAAAATCCATCCTTGTTGGCCTCTTCAAAATAGGTTGGTTCAATCGTAGATGAGAGTGCTAGGTGTGTTTATTTTGGTGAATGGATTTTTCTTCTAGTCCCAGCTCCTGCATCTTTGTTTCCAATAATCTAATCTGAAGGATGATAATTTTGTACTTGTCTGCTATGTGTTTTTGGAGGCACTTGTTGAACTTACTCTTTTTCTTTTGTCGGATCCTCTTCATCTTCCCCTTCTACTTATTTTTCATCTTCTTCTTCTTCTTCGTAAAGTTGTTCCATTGATTCATTTTCTTCTTCCTTTAATTCTTGTCTACCTGTTTCATCAATTGTTACGTTGATGCTTTCCACAACTTTTTTCAATCTCAGGTTGTAACACTTGTATTATTTCCTTATACTTGAGTAACCAACAAGTACTCCTTTGTCCAAACGAGAATCAAACTTTCCCATTCTTCCACCTTCTCTTTTGATGTAGCATTTTCTTCTAAAAACTTTGAAGTGCTTCACATTTGTTGGTCTTCCTTTCCATAGCTCGCAAGGATTTTTGTCATTGTTGTTTCTGAGCATTACTCTGTTTTGAATGTGAACTGATGTATGCACTGCCTATGTCCAAAAGATATCTGTCAATTTGGAATCCATTAGCATTGTTCGAGCCCTTTCCTGTACTGTCATGTTCTTTCTTTCAACAACTCCATTCTGTTGAGGCGTCCTAACAATGAAGAATTTCCTTTTTATTCCATGCCTGCTGCAGTAGTCCATAAATTATTTTAAAGTGAACTCTCCTCCATTATCAGATCTCAAGCATTTGATTTTTGAATCCATTTCATTTTCAGCCATTTCCTTGTAGACCTTGAAGTTTTCAAAAGCTTCTAACTTATTCCTGAGAAATCAAACTTCATTCATTCTTGTATAATCATCAACTAATAACATAAAATATTTCTCACCTTTTAAACCATTTGTTGTACTTGGTCCAACTAGATCAATATGCACAATTTCTAGTGGTCTTGTCATTGAATATTCTTTTCATTTAAACCTGGTCTTTGTTTTCTTTCCTTGTTGACAATGCTTGCATAAAGTGTTGGTTGTTTTCGTGATCAGTGGCATTTCTCTAACTGCTTCTGTTTTTCTAACGTTGACAAGGTTATCAAAATGTATGTGACCCATTATTTTGTGCCATAGCCAAATTTCATCTTCCTTTCCTAGGAAAAACTTTTTATTTTCAATTTCACTTAATACATATATGTTGCTTGAAGTTCTTGCAACTGTTGCAATCAATTTTCTTGAACCTTATTTTCTTATCTCGCACTTTTGTGAATTGAAAGTAACTTTATGAACTTGGTCACACATTTGAATCACACTTAGAATATTATGTTTCATATCTTCTACTAGTAGAACATTTTCTACCTTGGTATTCTTATTCCCAATTCTGACTATGGATTTTCCAATGATTTTAGTTGAATCATCATTCCCTAAGGAGACTAATCCATCTCATTCCTTTCTTAATGTAAAAAAACTATCTCTACCGCCTATCATGTGTTTTGAACAGCCACTGTCAACATACCAACCACGTTTATTCTGCTTAGCTTGTAGAACGAGTGTGCATTCTTCATTGCTATATTGATTTTTCTTTCTTATCCATGTCCTTTTCTAAGGTTCTTGTCTGTGATTGTTGTTGTTCTGTTGTGGTTCTCTGGGAGGGAATATCATTCTACAATCTATGTCCATGTGTCCATGTAAATGTGTTGAACTTGCACAGAATAGATTTATCTAAACAATAATACACACATTTGCAGAGAGAAATGGAGAAAGAAGGAGAAGGAGAGAAAGAATGGAAGAATTCTCATTAACCGTTGTGAATAATGAATAATTTATGCATGATATACTATGTATATATCAATGAGTTCAACTTTAGCTGAACCAATGCACCATAGTGGTGGTCTAGAGTGATCTGTACGCACACCAACAATTATGGGAGTGAACTTCCACCTATTCTAGTCTCTCAGGTAGTTACGGGAGTAAACTACCACCTAGTTGAGTTAACTAGTCAACTAATCTTCCGTTAACTGACTGGACATAGAGTAGTGAGGAGTTAACTCAGGGAATCAAGGCTAATGTTCCACTCTGGTGGTGATACCAAGGCAAGGTAGAATTAGCATGGTGATGATCCCAATGCAACATCTAAACTCAACTCAACTAGTCAAACTAAAGTATCAACTGAAAGAGAATATTCTCCAGGTGGAATATTCTCCCCTAAATTATAGGAGACTGGATAATGACTAATTATGAATAATAAACAAGGAATAACCTTAATAAAAATAAATCCTAGGTGTGTGTGAAGTAACTCCAACAGTCCAAAGTTGTTAAATTTGTATCATTCCACTTCATTGCTTAAAGATTCAAACATGTTGTAACTTATTTTGTGTGTTTCACTAGGCCTTCTTGGATAACCCTTTTGTGTACGACTTTCAAAGTTGTTGATGTTCCTATTGTTAGCTCTACAATTCACATCTTTATGTCCAAAATTATTACATGCATAAAATAAACCAAAAAATATAGTTTGATACCCAGGAGTTGAAGATCTTCTAAAAGGAGGTACTCTTATGAATCCTTCTTCTTCCTGAGGCCTATATGTTTATGTCGGTCGTTGATTATGAAATATAAATCTTCTCGGTGTAGGAGTATCCCTGTAATTTTCTTTGTAGACATTCCTATCCCCTTTGATTGTTTCTGCATATATTTTTGGATATGTTTCTTGTTCTATTGTTTTGGAGCTTTATCCCTTTTCTATCTAATTGTATCCAAGTCTGGACTTGTCATGATGAGATTTTTTACTGCTAATAATGTCATTCAAAACTTTTGAGTTTTTCTTCATATTTTTATTTTGAAGATCCTTTCTTAATGTGACAATTTCTGCTTCTGAATTTCCAATGATCCTATCTCTTCCTTCTAGCTATTCTTTGAGTGCTTCTTCAATTCTTTTATCTTCTTCAATTTGAACCTTCAAATTTGTGATCATTTGTTCCAGTTCTTGAGTGTCTTCTTTCTTGTCTAGTTTCGCTTGTAGTTTCTTGTTTTTCTTCTTTTCTCTTCTGATAACTTCTATGGCACACAACAATTCTTCTCGATAGTCAACTTTTTCCTCTTCATATTCTTCGTTGGCCTCTTCATATTCTTCTTCAGAGTCTTATTTATCGGTGTTTTCTACTATTATGAGTAGAACTCTTTCTGTCTCACTGTCACTGACTTCATCTTCATCTGATGATGAGATGTCTTCTTTGGTGCATAAACTTTTCTTGAAAACTTTTTTTGTGGTTCTTTTTCCTTGATATGTTTTTTTTCTATTTGAGTAACCTTCATCATTTTTCTTTTTCTCATGAGGACATTTGTTATCAAAATTACCAATATCATCACAGTTAAAACAAATCAAAGGAAGCTTACCTCTATACATGTCATTGGTTCCCTTGTTCAATCTTCTGACAAAGTTGGTCGCTTCTTCATCATCTTCTAAGACGCCACTATTGCTACTATGTTCTTTTTATTTTTACTTTACCTTTTGCTTTAACCTTTTCGATGCTTTGAAGGTTGCTTCTTTTATATCTAGATTTTCCTGTTCAGTTCTCATTTCATATGCTGTGAATATTCCATGTAGTTCATCCATGCTTATTGAGTTTAGATATGCTCTTTCTTCTAGTGATGATATCTTAGGGTAAAATCTCATAGGAAGAGATCTTAGTAACTTTTGAACAATTACATATTCATTGATTTCTTCTCCCAATCCCAAGATTGCATTTACTATTTCATCGAATCGGAAAAAGTAAGCTGAAATGTTCTCATCTTCCTTCATCTTTAGTTGTTCGAGATGACCTCTGTAAGTTTGAAGCTTTGATGCTTTGACTTTTGAATCTCCATAAATATTTCGAATTTTGTCCCAAATCTCTTTAGCGGATTTACAATGTGAAACTTTGGTGAATATCTATTCTCCAAGACCATTCAGAAGTGCATTTGTGGCTTTGGAATTATTCTGATAGAGTTTCATAGCTTTGTCATTTGTTGGCGGAACTGTTGGTGTTATGTATTCATCTACAATTGATTGTCAAATTTCAAATCCATGTGCCTGTACATATGTCTTCATCCTTATGCTCCAAAATGAATACTTATGTCCATCAAACTATGGTATTCCATTTTATACATGTTTTTTCTCTCCATGATCTTCCTTTCAGTGGCTAAACTGATTTTTGAAGGAACCTTCTCTGATACCAATTGTTGGATTACTGAGAAAGGGAGTGAATCAGTAATAGAGAAATTGAATCATTTTTAACCATATAATGCAAGTGTTATATCAATGTAGCATTATCATCCAATATTTCCAGATTAAATAAACAATGAACAAATGAACAATCATACACATACATAGTACACTAGTGTTTTTACGTGGATACCCAAAGTGGGAGAAAACCACATAATTGTTTTTCTTATATGTCTTGAAAAATTACATTCATTGGAAGCACCAACTTCCTTTGTTTTCCAGCTGCAGCTGGAAGGAGGTTCTAACCCCCTATTTTCTCAGGATACAACCTGAGGGAAGCTCCAACTCCCCAATTTTCTAACTACAACCAGAAGGAGGCTACAACCCCCTATGTTCTTCGGCTACAACCGAAAGGTGGCTACAACCACCTGTTCTTGCCCCGTCCAATCGCCCTGACATATAAGTAGAATGATGGAATCACTATCACACTATCACTGTGAGATATATTGTTGTAAACCTGTACCAATAAACCTACACCAAAACACTTGTACCAATAACCTGAACCATGTATCAACCATGCATCAATTTGTACCTCAACCTGTACCATAAACAAGTGCATCAACCATGCACCAACCTGTACCAAACAAAATGTAATTAAATTATGCCATAAACAAGTGCATCAACCATGCACCAACCTGTACCTCAACCTACAAACCTTCATTAACTTTAACAACAAGAGACTAGAATTTTCATCAAACTTTACTTTAGTCTCACATGACTAGTTTTGCATTAGTCAACAACCCTAACTTGAAATAATCATAACTATGTACGTCTAATGAAAAAATATCTAAAAATAGTACACAATGTTCTTCAGTGTGTTTTAAGCAATTCCATCAGGTGTCACTACTTGGAACCTCTCATAAAAGGAGTTATAGCAAAAATGGCATACCTTGTTGAATTTTGGCTTATTCTAGAGAGTGAACTTGTAGAGTGTGCCCCGCATGGAATATGTGTTGTATGGATATGAAAATTTTACACAGAATACTACATATTGTACTCTAACCAACACATTTGGTCTTACTAAATTTGTATCTGTTATGAAGAAGTTATGATGTTTTTACCTGAAACACTTGTTTTAGACTAGTCTCAGGACTATCCGCAAACCCTATTTTCTGCGGAGTGTAACTCAAAAAATACAACGACCCACAAACTGAAATTCATACCACGACTAATTGGATATGTTTTTTCAATGGCCTGTCAATTTCATGGTCTGAATTATTCTAGAAAAAATGTTATTGCGAAAATGGTGATATGACCTGTAAATAACATACCTTAGAAAGAATCATCAAAAGAATTTATCCTCCCTTGAATTTTGGCCTTCTTTACTTCACCTTCCCTCTTAAATTCGGCTTAGATATCCTTTTGTTACCTCAATCACCTATATATATTCAATATGCTCACATGTAATTCAAATGAGAGAGCCTTGCCTCTTATTTATACTCTCCAAGTAGCTTCCTTAGAAGCATCTTCTAGGCCACTTTGTCCACATAGTCACCTATGTCCAACTTTTCCCAATTTTCCACTTGTCCATGTATCCAATAGCCACTTGACCACTTAACCCATTTTCCTCATCTTAGGTTTAACCTTCTTATAACCACTTTCAATAATTAGAAAGTTCTCCATTTACTTTATTATTTAAATAATCCTCCTTGACTTTGTCACTTCACTTTATTATTTAAATAATCCTCTTTTATTTTGTCACTTCACTTTAAATAATCCTCTTTGACTTTGTCTTCACTTTATTATTTAAATAATCCTCTTTGACTTTGTCACTTCACTTTATTATTTAAATAATCCTCTTTGACTTTGTCACTTCACTTTATTATTTAAATAATCATCTTTGACTTTGTCACTTCACTTTATTATTTAAATAATCCTCTTTGACTTTGTCACTTCACTTTATTATTTAAATAATCATCTTTGACTTTGTCACTTCACTTTATTATTTAAATAATTTCTTATTTGCAATCACTTTGACTTATTTGACCTTTTGGGGTTTCAAGCCAATTATATGAGGGTCCTTCAATGTTTTAAGGCTATAACTCTCAAACCGTGAGGAGTTATGTGATGTTCCACATACCACCAGAAATGGCGTGACATGTACTATCAATCTAGGATAGTCTTACCTACAAATATATCAAAACTCATACCATTATACATCAAACAAACTTGGTTCCATTACCCAAACCTTTGTGCTATCGAAATTCTCTATCGAACTTTCTTCAAGGGTTGACATCAATGACAATGAACCTAATTAATCAACACATGGATCTCATGACATGGCATGAAAACCTGACACAATTTTTAATTTTTAGCACCAAACCTGATGTATGTGGGATGTAGTGGAGCAACCTATGTATACGCTTATTGTATAACTAATAGGGTGCTTATATGTGGAACAATGTGCATTTTTGGATCTGGAATGAACAAAAAGGGGACTTCAATTCTGCAGAGGATAATGGAAGACCATCCAAGCAAGTTGCATGCAGTGAGGCAAAATTTGTTGTAACAGATGCCCCCTAATGTTTGAGGTTAGAGGACTATTTGCAATGGCCGAAATACATTATAATTCCTAGACGTGGAGTAATGAAGACTCAGTTGGAAGTACTAGTCTCTCATAAGAATATTACAATCCATAATGACTTTGTACACATGGTTTCCAATCTGAGTTACACTACAGATCCATGTGGAAATATATCAAGTAGTTTTTCATGGCCTTCATGGCCATGAATAGGCGATACAAAGGGGACATATGCCATAGGATATCATCGTCATGAACAAGGCACAGTGGAATTCAGTCTCAAAATCAACTGAATATATATATATATATATATATATATAATGGAGTACAATATGATCTCCCATTATCACCGAAGTCATATAGGTATTGGTCCAATGAAAGACAATAGCAGATGAGGAATGCTTCTATTGTAAGTCGGAGGTCTTCTAAAATATCCATCAAAGGTGCAAGTCTACATCATGTGAATAGAGGATTTGAGGTTGAACACAATGAGACTTCGTTTGATTATTGCCATTAAGGTATACCGTTAAAAAACGCAAGAAAACCCACTGATAATGAAAGTAGGTTTCAAGGAATTGGGTCCATTCTACAAGAGTGAATAAGAGTGTTGAGGTAGAAAACTTGAATAATCCATCAATCAGAAGACATTGATGTAGTCCCAACCATCGATGGTGGGAGAAACTACCACTGATGACTACAAACCTCTAAGTACTCATAGGACTCTAGGTATAATTTCCAAAATAGATGAGTTGAAGTCGATGGAAGGAGACCCACTGAAAGGAGAGCATTAGAGAATTTTTCATCATTCAGCACAAGGTACAAATCAATAGATTGATGATTAGGAGGAGCTCGGATGAATAATATGTTCATGAACCAATGACCTTGTGCATCCCTCGCATGTGCCAGATGTAAGTAGTGCATGAAAGAGACCTTGTAAAATAAGGAAAATTGTCGACAAGGGTGAGGAAACCACCAATAAGGCTAATGGAATCCAAGACATTCCATGAATCCCAATGTGTGAATAGATTTCTTGCCGTCAAAAAGAAGGAAAACACCCCAGTGAGTGACCAATAAGGAAATGTCATTTGTTGGGTTCAATGTTACCTACCCATAATGAAAGTAGGACCAGGGTGCATGGTAGGACAACAACTTCATGTGACTCTGAGATACACTAAGGGTATGGCCGACATGCAAATTCAAGAGTTCTGAGAAATGGCCGACACAAGATTATATAATTCCTTCAAACAAGAGCATGAGACATACAGATAAATCAGGCAGTATAGACTTGATGATAAAAAAATTGTGATGCAGGAGGCATTAATGAACTCTCCATAGGGACTGGAAGAATAACCAGTCGAAGGAGTAAACTCTAAGTAACGACCTGAACTTCCTAAGTTCATGATAAACCCAAACTTTGGATGAAAATGGACTCAAAATTGTGTGTTATGTTCAAAGGTGACATGACTGTTGCCGATATGAGATAATATTTTGTTCCTGCCTGTATTTTTTTTTGTTTTTTCATAGGAAAATAAATTCTATGATACAAGAAAGGAGACGAGTCTCGCAAGTAAGCATCTAGTTCCAAGCAGTGGAACATACTTATTATCAATGCAAGGAAGTGCATGTGGGGCATGGACACTCAGGGGAATGTTGGATAAATTTTTATTTTCAGCACACTAGTTCAATGGGAGTTAACTAACTAGTTCTATTTTAGACTTTCTAATCTTAAACCATCACTATTATGCATACATTCCTAATTAAAGGATTTCATTGCCTATATGAGTGAATATCACTCACTCATTGATTAGATCATAATATGTATTAATTCTCATTCTTCATTGTGTATCTCTCTTCCTTTTCTTGATAAGCTTTGTTTGTGTATGCTTTAGCTAGGTCTCTTGTGCAGGTTTCCATGAAACACTGACATGGTATCAGAGCTACGCTACTTGGAGCAAGCCAGACAAGCCAAAGAATAAGGAAAATCAGAGTTTCGATGAGCTAAATCTGTGGTCGTACCTTTCAATAGTGATTTCTCCAAAAATATTAACGTTTTTAGGAAACGTCTTTGTTGGGAAGTAAATCGACCCATTCTACAAGTGGGTTTTCAATCGTTTGGCGAGATTCCTCACTGTTTGCTCAAAAATTAAGTCAGAATATAGCCTACTGAAACTTATATGAATCCATGGTTGTAACTTTCTACAGTGATTTCTCCCAAAATATTAAGTTTTTGAGGAAACGACTTGTATAGTAAGTAAATTGACCCATTCTACAACTGGGTTTTCAACCGTTTGGCGAGATTCATCATCGTTTGCTTACAAAGTAAGTTGGAAGATAGCCTCCTGAAATTGATACGAATTTGTGGTTGTACCTTTCTACAGTTATTGCTCCCAAAATATTAAGTTTTTGAGGAAACGACTCGTGAGAGAAGTAAATCGACCCATTCTGCAAGTGAGTTTTCAATCGTTTGGCAAGATTCTTCACTGTTTCCTTAGAAATCAAGTCGGAATATCGTCTCCTGAAACTAATACGAATTTTCACTTAAAGTGCCCTTTCTGTCGTGATTTCTTAATTTTTCACTTGCAGATTGAGAGTAAATTTTTAGGGGTTCTTATAAATAGTGGGAGTGATGGATATGACAACTATTATACAGTCAAATTTGGTGGTAATCCTCACACCATACAATTATTTTGATTGGAATCTCAAGGCAGAATTCCAAATCAGAAGGAAAGGACTGTATAATTTGATGACGACAAAAGAAACATAACCTACATCAGCGATTGAGAAGATGAGATGAGATGGGAGAACCATAAGGATGAGGCCACAAGAATACTTCTTGAGTTAGTCTCCATTGATCCATGGTTTCTTGTTTCCGCATGCAAGAATCCAAACAAGATCTGGACCACCTTGGAATGACTCTTTGGAAAATAGGATGAGATGTGAGGTCATATGCTTGAGGTAGAGTTGAATACCTTAGACCCTAAAAGTTTTCATAATAAACAACATGTTTTTACTAAATTTAAATCTTTGCTATTGAGCTTGGGTGAATGCGGTATTGATAAGTCTAAACAAGAGAAACAACTTATTCTAACAATCTTGGCCAAGCTAGGACCAGAATACATTGTATATGTCTCCAATTTTCATTATGGCCGATGTCTTTTTGAAACAATTGGAAAATGCCTACGTTGGCTTAGTTCATTGAGTCTCTTACACAAGAGAAGACAAAACTCATATAGATGGGCCTCATGAAAGATCCCAAAGCACATGCACTCACCATGCATGATGGAAAAGGGTCATCCAAATAGAACGAGAAGAAGGGATATTCCAAACCCTTTAATGATTCTTCAGGTTCCAAAGACTCTTCATATTCCAAGAAAAATAAGAAGGGAAAGCAGTGCACTTATTGTAATAAATTGAATCATGAAGAATCCACATGCATAAAGAAACAGATCAATCTTATGGCATAGGAACTTCAACAGAACAACCTTAGAAACTTATTCCAGAGGGAGTCAATAAGCAGAAGGAAGAAGATCTTGCTCCTAAGAAAGGTAATCATCATGCTCTAGTTGCAATTAATTCATCATCTGATTCATGGATTATAGATTTTGGTGCATCCCATCATATGGCAGCAAAAGAGGAAGTTTTCTCTTCTTTGAGTTCATGCTCAAGACCCCTTATTCTAATGGGGGATGATACTCCATTAGCAGTAGCAGGAGAAGGGAGAGTGGAACTCCACAATGGAAGTTTTGAGAATGTTATACATGTTCCAAATCTTTCTATGAATCTGCTCTCAGTTTATCAGATCACTCAGAAAGGTAAAAAAGTTGAATTCACATCAGATTCAATTATTGTACATGACATGCATGACAGTTCCATTATTGCAATTAGTGAGGTGGATCACAAGTCAAGGTTTTATAAATTCACTAAGTTTTCTGACAATGACTCCTCTATTCTACTTACACATAAGCAGAGTACTTTGCATGCACCTCCAGTGCAACATGCATATACTCTTGTGCTTCCATCAGTTTCAGACATCAGAGATGATTCCATACACTCATATTTTGTACATGGAAATAAGCAAGTAGTACAACTAGATAAGAATCTAGTGCTGAAGCTTCAGTAGATGCCCAAGAAGGCACAGTTCACACTTCAGGCAGTAGGAAACATTGCAGGGAATCCATTGGATTCGAGGAGGACTCGATCTCAGCATGAGGAGCCTTCTCATGTGCTTTCAACTTCAAAAAATGTGATGCCCATGCATTGCTATATGGTTCAATCTACTGATCCAAAAAACTACAATAGCGTTGTGGGAAATCCATTATGGAAATAAACCATGCAGAAGGAGTATGACTCACTCCTATAGAACCAAACTTGGAATTTGGTTCCACTTTCAATAGAAAGGAATATTTTTAGGTGGAGATGGGTCCACAGGATCAAGAGGTACAAGGCCGGAGATGTTTACAAAGGACTTCATCAGATCCATAGAGATTTATACATCTTCACGAATACTTTCAGTGAGAAAAAGTTTCAGACTTTGCGGGATTGTCTTGTAGTGAAGAACATAGTTGCCTAGCAGATGCCATTTTCTTCTTTTGATACATCGTCTTTTGAGGGGGGATTTTTGTTCCCACGTGGTTTTCCCTCTTTCCTCACTTTCATTCAATGTTCATTAGTTGCATTGCACATGAGTACCTAAAATTTCCTAGTAGCCGGGACTCATTTTTTACTCCATAATGATGTTCAGGGGGGGTGTTGGAGAAATTCTATTTTCGGCACACTAGTTCATTGGGAGTAACACTAGTTCAATGGGAGTTAACTGACTAGTTCTATTTTAGACCTTCTAATCTTAGACCATCACTATTATGCATGCATTCCTAATTATAGGATGTCATTACCTATATGAGTGAATATCACTCACTCATTGATTAGATCATAATATGCATTGATTCTCATTCTTCATTGTGTATCTCTCTTCCTTTTCTTGATAAGCTTTGTTTGTGTATGCTTTAGTTAGGTCTCCTGTGCAGGTTTCCATGAAACACTGACAGAGAGGAGACGAGTGTCGCAAGTAAGCATCTAGTTCCAAGCAGTGGAACATACCTATTCTCAATGCAAAGAAGTGCATGTGGGACATGGACACTCAAAGGGATGTTTCCTCTAAGGGTACAAGGTGTCGAGATGCATATTATAGATGGAAGGTATTGCTTGGCTAGTGGTGCAAATTGCGGAGGTAAGAGGATTATAACGAGAAAGAGGGAACCAAAAATAGGCTCAATAATGCAAGCAGGATGATGGAATGCAATTACAACTTAACTCCAGAAAATGTCCTTTTTCGTAGATTTAGTCCCCTAGGCCCGAAAAAGTATAAAATAATACTCAGGAGAACTCTTCTAGCCAATGGTGACTAGAGTATTCATTTTTCGTAAGTAGTCTATTTGGTCCGGAAAAGGGTTAAAACTATACCAAATAGACTTCCTTTCAAATCCATTTAACGAGTGTGAAAGAGACAAGTTCACTCGGTAAATTTTTTTTGTTTTTTCGGGAGTCAGAAAAGAGCTTAACCAAGACTTGTGGGGAGTCCCATAAGTAATGGTCAGAATGCTTGTGAGTAAGAAAATGGGGTTCAAATGCAAAGGCATATTGCGACTATAAGGAACTCCCGGTCCTATGGAATAACTTCTGCATGGGCACCAAATCACACAACATTTCTAACTAAGGCACCCATGTTTGGTAAGCCTCTACCACTTAATAATGACACTTTTAGTAGCAGTGAGAAGGTTTCATTTCACTAATAAATGGTTTCATACATAGGATGTATAGATCACGATCATAGGATGATGCAAGAATGCAAAACGAAGTAAAAACCTATCTTATATGTCTGTGAAAGAATATACCTACCGAAGGCTTGAACGGGTGGTAGGATGTTGAAAGCCGTAAAAACTCCTGGAAAAAACCACTAAAAACCAAGTCTTTCCACTGTTCTATTAGTCCATAAGGTCAAAAAATGGAAAATAACTATAGAGAGTCAATAAAACATTTCTGCTAATAGTAAAAATAGAACATGTTACCATACAATTTGAGTTTTTTCACCCACATAGTGTATTTTAGGCCATTTTCCCCACAATATTCAAGTGTCTATTGCAAAAGATATGATTAAAAAATTATACAATTGTCTGGACCAAGTAAGTTTCCATCCCCTCTCCTTCAATTTCAATGGTTTAAATTCTAGTTTTAGGTCCCATTGTTTTAGTATTAGAGGGAGTAACATGGAAACTAGGGTGTACACAGGTGACATATCATTGGGTCACGTATATGACCCCACATATGCAGGAAAAGTGATATGTGCACGTGTATATGAAGCCCTATATGTGATTGTTATCAATTTATCCCGCGTACAAGTCTGTGAACAAGAATTTGAAAGGGTTTTCACTCAAAAAATGGTTTCTCCTTTGCAAGATGGTTATTGAATAGAGGGAAAGGGAGCATGAGGAGATAGATGCAGCAGTGAGAAGAGATGAAAGGGCCCAAAAATATTTAAAATGATGTGGCCTTTATAATTTTTGGGATATCAAAGGAATGAGGGCTCAGGTGAGGTTACTCCAATTACTGGCAACCTACTGGGATCTGAAGACAGAGTCCTTCAATCTCAATGGGAAACCATTGAGGATTGAAGTGGAAGATATATAATTTATCATAGGATTTTTCTATCGAGACAAGGTAGAGAATCTCAAGGCCTAAGGGGCTGGGGGTGGTATGACTATGGAGGAGTACATTGCCACCCACTATGTTGCAGGCACATATAAAGTAGGGAGCCAACTCCCTATCGGGGAAATCGAGAACCTATGCTTAAATATCATCGTGATTATACTCACATGGATTTCATGATCCAGGTGGATATTGGTGGCCACCCACTTTTTCCAACTCGCTCAAAACAACTTTCTCGCAATTTTGGCAATTTACTATTTTTAGCAGTTTTTAACTTCTGGGGCCATTTTGAGGGCCTAAATGAAGGTTTTTTTGGGATCGGTCTTCTCAATTATCGCCAAAGGATTTGATTGAGCCTCCAAAATTAATCTCCTTGACGATACCTTTCCAATGAGCTATCGTGCGCCCCAAACGGAGATTGTATGCCAAAGTTACTCCCTCAGGAAGTTGATACACCAAACTACCCAAAATGGGGTCCACAAAACTGTTGGATTTTCATCTTCCGGGGTTAGGGTTTTGGATTTTCTTTATAATAAAAGGCCTTTGGAGCCTCATTGTAAAATCATCTTCTTGTGAATGCGAGTAGCAGACACATCTCTTCTTAGAGATAAGCTGCCACCATTCTAGCGAATCTTTCACTCTATATTTTTACAGTCTTTGTACATTTTCGCTCATTAATAGAAAATTGTGTATTATTGTATCTTTGTTTTTATGGTTTCATCTTTGATACATTGCTGTTATATTATCAGATATCTAAGATATCTCTGTACATTGCTTTATTATATCTTCGCTCTCATTTCGTGCTGAAAATAATCTAGATCAGTGGTATCAGAGTAGGATGCTCTTGATCGTTTTTCAGTGCATGTCCCTGACGAGGTCCGAGTATAGAAGGTTGGGTTTCGAGCTTGTCTCTCTTGAGGAAAATCGCTTTCACATGCCCAAGAAACCCTCCATGGCAGAATAAAATAAAAATGACGGAGCATAAGATTCTATTAATCTATTGCTTGAACAAGCTTTCACGCGACAAAGGGACGAAATGATGGAGAATTTTAGAAGTACCTCGCCTTCAAGGTACAAGTTAATTTTGATATTCCCATATTTGAAGGACAGATAGATGAAGATGCCTTAGAAAAATAGTTAAATCTGCTAGAAGGTTATTTATTTATTCATAATTTCTCTGACAGGGAAAATATGACCTTCGCACTCCTTAAAGCTCTCCCCCGTGTCAAACATTGGTGGGAAACTTACTAGGAGCAAAGTTCCACACAAAAGTCTGGAATATATGGGGTTGATCCCACTTGGTATTTTTTTTTTTAGATGCGGTAAATGAACTGTATTACCCTGTTGGCATCTATGAGGAACAATATATGAGATAGACCACATTGTGGCAAGAGAGGGGCCAAGCAGTTCCAGAGTTCACCAATACCTTCCATACCTTGCACACCAAGCTAGGTATCAAAGAATATGAACGAAATTTGGTTATGAAATAATGTGGGTCTCTACACAAATACATCCAAAGTGAAATGGATTTCCTGAACATCTCATCGCTCGGTGCTGCTTATCAATATGATATTAAAATCGAGAATAAATTTAAGCACCATAACAAATGGGAGTTCAGTTCTAAAAATACGCAACAACCAAAGTATGATAAAGATGACCCTAACAAACAGTGTCTTGAAAACCATTCCAAGCCACAGGAAAATAAGGGTCACAGGAAAACAAAGAAGGACACTGAAAAATGGTGTGATTTCCACAAAATCCCCTGGCGCAACACCGATGAATGTTGCTAAAAATAGTCATTGGTGGCCGAAATCAAAGACAAGGAGTTGAACCCTGATTTGGAATATGATTCAGAAAATACTGAAAGAAGATAGATCATCGACATAGCCCCCAATTCTATTGTCACGATCGCAACAATTCAACCAGAAGAACCAATAGATATTGAAGAGGGGGAGCTTCTTTTTCATTCACAGATGTGGGTGAAAGGACTCCGCTGCATTTTATTGTTGATAGCGGAAGCCAGAAGAACCTCATATCATCAGAGGTTGTCAACCAGTTGGGATTGTCAACAACACCACACCCACAACCATAGAACATCGGGTGGATTTGCCAAAGATGTGATCTCTTTTGTCAGCCAGTAGTGTCGATTGTCATACGACATCCAACCCTTCAAGGATGGGGTATTATGTGATGTTGGTCGTTGGATGTCTGTGATGTTCTCTTAGGCCAGACATATATGTGGAAGTGCCATGCTATCTATGAGTCTCGACCTCGTAGTGTAATTTTTACTCTGGGGGGTCATCTCTACAGGATACAAGAGGTGGTTCCGACTACTGTCCCACCTAAACAGTGTCACAAGGTAGTATCTCATACTACAAAATTTAGCTTCTTCAAAATTTGTTCAAAAGGAGAATAGAAGGATACTACAGCCACTACAGCCTTGTCCCAAGAACCTTTTATCCAATAGAAACAGGTCGACAAGAATGTATAAAAGAGCAAAGATTCCTTCTGCACACAGATATCTCATGTATTCAGATTGGTAAAAAAGGTCCAACCCTTCCAGCCACAGGTTCATGATAACCTTCAAAAAGCTAAGCAGCGCAACTTCTCCAAAAAGAAAAGAAGCTCATAAAGATGCAGATTCAACAAAATATTGATCCAAGTGGATATTGGTGGCCACCCACCTTTTCCAACTCGCTCAAAACAGTTTTCTGGCAATTTTGGCAATTTACTATTTTTAGTAGTTTTTAACTTCTGGGGCCATTTTGAGGGCCTAAATGAAGGTTTCTTGGGATCGAGATTACAATGACGGTTGAAGGCTATAATGAGACTCCAAAATTAATCTCCTCAATGATACCTTTCCAACGAGGTATTGTGTGCCCCAAACAGAGATCGTATGCCAAAGTTATGCCCCTGGGAAGTTGATACACCAAACTACCCAAAACGGGGTCCACAAAACTGTTGGTTTTTCATCTTCCAGGGTTAGGGTTTTGGATTTTATTTATGATAAAAAATCCTTTGGAGCCTCATTGTAAAATTTTCTTCTTGTGAATGCAAGTACTGAACACATCTCTTATCATAGATAAGTTGTCACAATTATAGCGAGTCTTTCACTCTGTATTTTTACAGTCTTTGTACATTTTCACACATTAATAGAAAAGTGTGTATTACTGTATCTCTTTGTTTATGGTTGCATCTATGATACATTTCTGTCATATTAATGGATATCTGAGATATCTCTATACATTGTTTTATTATATCTCTACTCTCATTTCGTGCCGAAAATAATTCGGATCATTTCGGGATCAGCCTCATTGCACCAGGCATCAAGGCCACTCATGTTCTACACGGTGGAGTGTTTAAGATCCACTTTTTATGACTGAGGTACTTCACTGTTTGCTAACATCAAGAGCTAGTTGATGAATTGCAAACAAAGGAGAATGATAAATTTTGGATTTGCATCCATACTTTGTAATTTTTTTTTTTTAGACAACTCCAGGTTTGAGCCCTAGAGCAGAGTTACTCCAAACGGACTACGCAATCCATCCAGGTCATGGTGGAATGACATGATAAGGAGGCTACGAGGAGGTAGGGTACCAACGCCCTATAATGATGAGTTCCTTTTCTGGTGGCACCGATAGATCATAGCCATTGACAACTATCCTTACAGAAAGATCAACTACAGAGGGGATCCTGACATGCCTTTGCTACCATGTTCAACCTATGGTGATATTGGTAAAAAATGTTTTTATATATTTCAGTTTTTTGTGTTTTTCAATTTTGATAAAGGAAAAATAAAAAAAAATTAAATATTTTTGCATGGTATCAAGTATTAACAATTTCCTTGTTACGTAGATGTAGGTCTGTGATGGCCAGAGGGATTCCCATGGCATCGAGAAAGGGGCTGAAGAAATGAGCTAGTGGGCAGGAATGCAAAGAGAGTGCTACAAAATGTGTAGGCGAACCAGTCTCGATTGACACACTGGATTCCTTTGTCTCAAGTGGAGGATTTTTCAGAGGCGATGAGGTGACAGGTGTTGGGTGCACCCTGTGTCTCAGTGTGATGCTTCTAGCATCTTGCAAGCGTCATAGTGTGCTATCATGATACACATGAAACACCACAAATGTAGATGCCATGGTCATGCTATGTACCATCCATATATGTATTTTGAGGGTGTGAGCCCCATTTTGTACTATGACACCATATTTGTTGAACTCGAAAAGATGAAATATAAAAAAAAATTGGTCTTTGACTTTACTTATATATGTTATAATGTGTAAATGTATGAATGTGTTTTCTTTGCTTAGTTATGTGACAAATGGAAATCTAAAATATAATTAGCATATGCATCAGATACATGATTAGAACTTCTAGGGATGTGATTATAAGTAAGAAAATCAAAGTATCGTTCCAAAAATCGTACTCATAGGAATTGTTGGAGTAGAGTAGGATCTCGCACACAGTAACTGTCGTCAAATTGACATATGACTAACTAGGATTCCATGAGAACTTATAAATATAGAACACCATGTGGAATGGAGCCACATAATATCTCTATAACGATGCTATACTCAGCTACATTATTTGTTGATGGCTCCAGACGAACGCCACCTGAAGACACTAGTTTACCCTCGGTTGAGTAAATCACCCAAGCGGAAAAATCCATGTTCAACATATGACGTCTGGCATTGTCTGTGAATCCTAAGTAAATCGAAGACTCTGTTGACATCTTCCAACCAAGGGAAAACTTGATATGCAAGCCGACAACACAAATTAAAAGATAAAGATGTATATACACTAAGATACACTAGTATGCAAAGGTCATGCCTAATTTTGAGGGCTTAATTGTAACACCTTTTAAGGTAGATCCTATTTCTATGCTCATCCAACATATTCCCTTCATAATATTCTAATTCATAGGCTCCCTTCTCTAAGACATGTCTCACAATATAAGGACTGTGCCACATGGGTTTGAACTTACCTTTCCCCAACGGTTCTTTGGCTTGGTCATAAAGGAGAACCAAGTCACCCTTAGCATATTTATGGGGACAAACATAATTATCATACTTAACCTTAACATGTCGTTTATTCACTTTGATATCCATGGAGGCATATTGATGCTACTCATCAAGGCACTCTTCAAGATCGGATGTGTCATGTAGGAGCTCAATTTCCAACTTAACGGAAGGGATTTTGCATTCAATTAGGAGAATTGACTCCACGCCATGTACTAATTGAAAAGGAGAGAAACCAGTGGAAGTATTTACCATGGTTCAGTATGCCCAAAGTGCAGGGTAAAGCATTATATCCCAATCAGATTTACTCTCGCTGGCAATGTTTTGCAAAATGGTCTTCAAAGATTTATTCATTGCCTCTACTTGTCCATTTTCCTGGGGATAGGAAGGGGAAGAGTGATCGTGCTTAAACCCCATTTTTTATGCTAACTCTTTCATCATTTCATTATGAAAGTGAATTCCATGATCAGTGACAATATATCTTGGGATTTTGAACTAGGATATAATTTGGTTGAATACGAAGAATGCTACATTATTACCATATTTAAAGGTAGGCATAGCCTCTTCCCATTTAGTAAAATAATCCATGACCATGATAATATACTAGTGCCCCCCAGCAGAGGTTGGGTTACAGTCCATAAAATCTATCCCCCACTTGGTGAAGGGACCAACGGTGATGAATAGGTGAAGAGGGGTTGCGTGCAACTGCATTTTCCAAGAGAACACTTGGCAAGGGTGACACTTCTTGACTGCTTAAACGCAATCTTTAAAAATTTACAGCCAAAAATAACCATCTCGCAATATATTTTGGGTTTTCACAAGCCCAAATAAATGACCACCACATGCCCCACTATGACAGTCATTGAGAACATCCTTAGCCTCCTCGTGATTCAAGAAACGATGTAAAATATTATCTACCCCTCAATGATACAAAGTGTCGTCAATAATAAGGTATTTTTTAGCTTGATGAAATATATGTTGTCGATCGTCTCTTGACAGATGATAGGGCAGCTTCAAGTTTTGAAGATAGATAAAAATGTCTCCATATGAGGGGTACAAAGATGAGATAAGGAAAATATGTTCATCTGTGAACGAATCATCGTGAAAAATGTCCTCATCTAGTTGAGGAAAGTACAATATCAACTCGGCAAAAAATAACGATTTCTTAGACTTCATCGAAGCAAAATTGAGATCAAATTCTTGCAAAATAAAAATCCACTTATTGTATTTCCCCCCTATTACCCGCATAGTGAGGACATATTAAAATGGATTGATATCTGCAACCAAGGTAGTTTTGAAAAATAAGATTTAATGTCATAATCTCTAGACCGCATGTACGGTGGTCAAGGCTAGCTTCTCTATGTGAGAGTAATTAAGTTTATGACCAACTAGGTTTCAACTAAGATAGTGGACAATGTGCTCATGGATCTCATTGTCCTCTTGAACTAGAACCATAACAACCATCCCTTCAGATGCAATGATATAAAGAAAATAATCTCTATTGTAATTTGGAGGCTTTAGCAAAGGCATTGATACCAAATCTTTCTTAAGAGCATCAAATGATTCCTGAGCTCGCTCATCCAATATAAACAGAGTGTCCTTCTTCAAAATACGCATGAAATCTTTAGTTAAAATGGCATAGTTCACTATGAACCGATGTAGGAAGTTAGCCTTCCCATGTAAACCTTGAATTTGTTTAATGTTGTGTGGGGGAGGCAATCTAAGTATTTCCTGAACCTTCATAGGATCTACCATGATCCCATGCTCAAATACTAAGAATCCTAAATGACGACCAAACCTAATGCAAAAGATACACTTGTGAGGGTTCAATTGAATGCAATAGTAACAACATCTCTCAAATACTAATCGAAGGTGAGTGGAGTGATCTACTCTCTTGTGAGAATGAGCAACGATATCATCTAAGTAAGATTCAACAATATGCTTAATATCGTGAAAATAAAAGGTCATGGCACGTTAGAAGGTTGCTCCAGCATTTTTAAGACTGAAAGGAATTTTTTGGTATGCAAAAGTATCCCAAGTACAAATAAACGTCATATTATGTTGATCCTAGGGTTTCATCTGAATTTGATTATACCCTGAAAATCCATCCATAAAGGAAAATAATTCTCTTCCTGCACACTTGTCAAGAATCTAGTCAATGAAAGGAGTAGGGAAGTTATCTTTAGGACATGCCTTGTTCAGGTCTCTAAAATCCATAAACATTCAGATGGTTCCTTTCTTTTTATTCATGGGAATGATATTGGACACCCATTCAGTCAAGGGAACTGGGTAGATGAAACCAGCATTAAGTAGCTTCTCTACCTCTACCTTAATAACAGAGACCTTCCTAGGATTAACAACTCTAAGACGTTGTCAAATAGGTTTATCAACCGGATATGTTTTAACATCATGCTAAAAAATGATGGGGTCGATCCCTGGCATCTCTTCATATGACCAAGTGAAAACATATCGGAATTATTTGAAGAGATCTGTGTAGATCTGAATTTCTTCAGTCGAACAATTTCCACCGATATATATGACCTCAATTTTACCAGGGATACGAGAGATGTTGATCATGATGGTAAGATAAATATTCACCATGTTTCCTTCGACATAAATACCATCTGTATCTAATGGAGCCACAACATTATTGACCATCTCACTAAGGGTAGATATAAAGTCATCATTTTCGATCTTAATAATCTCTGGGAGAAAATAGGATTGATGATGCATATCATCCCAAGGCCCATCATGACCAGACATGGCCTCTAATATTCCTTCATCCAAATGTAAAGTATTTTCAAGGAAATCATGTGAACAAGAGTATTGAACAACCCATACGAGCTCTAAAACAGGATCCACTTTGTCCGCCTGTGAGGAGGAAGGATCTGGGTCAACAGTAGTGTCAAGAATAGCTTGATACACAACTTCTATTGTCGACAGTGGAATTTCCATCCCAATGTGTGACCGACCTTCATACAACATAGTTGGGGAAGGTAGTGTCCAAGGGTTGTTGAAATGTGAAGTAGGAATGGAATGGACCTGATCAACGATGAAGACTCACTGGAAATGGAATGAATATGGTGAATTGGTTCCATGAAATAAAAGCTACCCATCAAAGAGGAATAAATTCTGACACCAACATCTTAAGTTTCCTGCTCATAATTATCAATCAAAGGGACCGAAGGTCCAAACGATGCACTAGGACTAGTGTGCGCAAAGGGCATATGATCAATCGTCACTATCTTCCCTTCGTGGGGAAAACATTAAGTACAAAAAAATATGACGCGATGGTTGTCATGGAATAATTCTAATTACGCCCTAGTAGTAAATTGTAGTCGAGAGGCGCATCAACCACCTCAACATCAACTTCCAAAGTCTTCCCACCTAAATGGACTAGAAAAGTGGGGAGGATTATGTGGGGTTGAAATGAACACCCATAAAATGCAGTCAACATAGTCATAGATTGGGATAAGGTCGAAGATCCAATGGCTTTCCAACAGGTTAGAGACATCACGCATGTCGTGGCACCTTCATCAATTACAATACATTTGATGGTAATTTTTGTGTACTCCACATGGATTTGAAAGGCTACGTGGTAAGGAAAGTGAGGCTTAACATCCATGACATCAAACTTGATAAATTTTGAGCTAAATAGGTCTAGATCTCCTAACGTAGATAACACGACGTTCCTCTATGAAGGACACATTTGGAGCACCTCCAAAACTGATATCGCACAAGGGGTTTGGCCCAGATATTTGACAATTAAATAGTTATGGGAGGCTCTAGAATTGGGATTTTGCGAAAAACATTTTAGTACTCCTTTTGGAATACGAGGTGGAGGTTCCGGCTTTTTGATCTGCAAGGATGTTTCCAAGGGAGGGGGAGACTCTGGACATATAAAAATCTATGAAGAACCGTAATCACGAGGTCGAGTGGCTACATCAATCTGAGACTTGACCATATTGACACATAGATGGTTTTTGGCACAGGGGAAGATCCACGTTTCAATGCTTCAACAACACACCAACAAAACCCTAACTATCGGCCCTTTCAGCAACACCTGTGAAGAAGATGTAGTCTCACCCGAGGTAGAGGCAGAGGGGGTTGTAGGACTTAGGTGTCTACAACCTAGATGGGACACAGATATTTGATCACAACACCTAACAGAGAAATTAGCAAATCAACATGCATGAGTTCATAAATCCATCCACATCACATATTAAACCCTAGATACAGAACATCGCAGTAGCAACCAAGATCAAGTACTTTTCATCACTTAGCACATAGTATTGGATCAGATCTAGCATTCATTTATCATCAATAGAGCACTAAGCATCCATATATCTATCTAACATACATAGAGATCAATACCCTAACAGATAAACAACATAAACAACATCAAAAACATCGCACAAAGAACATCAACGCAGGATATACATGGTTCACCCTAGTGTGGGGCTACGCCCACCAACTCTTCTTATTCTTTATTAGTCTCCAATATTCTTACAGGCACAGAGACATAGAGCTAACTTCTCACTGGACAAGTGATATGTGTACAATGCACTAGATCCACCTTCCTCGAAATCAGGTCAAGTCACAGAGACTTACGCAGTCTGTATGCACAAAGTCACTTACAATCACTTGCACTTAGCTAGGACTTTACAGATACTTGCACGAAGCCAACTAGATCTACTTCTTACAACATATGGTGCACATAGCCTACACACACCCCTTCTTACAATCACTTAGCTACTTATCTATACATTACAAAAAGGCCTAAACATGGGTAAACCCATTGGCCAACATCCCATACCCATTACATAAACCCTAAAACCCAAAAAGCCCACAAAACAAGCGATATCCCACGATCTCCGCTTCACCTGGGTGTTCCATCTTCAAATAGCATGTTGAAGTCCCAAAAATGGTCAAACATGACCAATTTTCTCTCAAAACATGGTCGAGGGCCAACAGGCCCCCAACACTCACCTGTGGCTCATCCTGAGTCACTCTGATCTTGGCAAATCTGCTTCAAAGGCCTCGAGCTTAGCTCGAGCTACCTCGACTTCTTGCTTCGCTAGAGCCTCCTACTCGGCAAACCCCTGAAGTAATTTCTCGGTGACAAGCCCTTCCAGGCATTGTTTCACTATCATGACCATACGTTCCAACTGTGAGTTGTGTCCCTCGATCTCTTCAAAAGGCATACAGGCTTCGTCCTGCACCGGCTAGAGTCTCTATGTCACTTCCATAACTCTGCACTGGATGGAAGTAACCTGTTGTTGGACTACGCACTACTACTGTGACCTCTTCATATTCTCAACTACAGTCAGTAGTTTCATATTTTCTTGTACAGTGGACTCCTTGATCTAGGAAGCCCACTACAATTGGGTGGAAAGATAATTCGGCGTCGAAAAGAAAGTGGCGAAGCTACATAAACTTTTCTACTAGTTGAAACTTCGACAGGAGGTTAGCAAGTATATTAGGTCATGCACTCCTATTTTATTTCCAAACCGGCCCCTAAGAAATAGGGCCTGTACACCCCTCTTCCTACTCCTGACAGGCCATGGGACTCCATCTCAATGGACTACAAGTCGGGCCTCCCGTCCACCAAGTGGGTAAATGACTGTGTTTTTGTGGTTGTTGATCACTTTTCTAAGATGGCAATTTTGGTTTCCTGCAAGAAGAACATCACACCAGAAGCCACTGCCAAGATCTTATTTGAACTAGTTTGGGTACATTTTGGAATCCAACAAACTAATGTCCTAGATTGGGACAGTCGATTTCTTGGCACATTCTGATCGAGCCTCTGGTCACTGCTGGAAACCAAGATAACCAAATCCACGACCTTCCACCCCTAGACAGATGGAAAAATTGAGGTCGTCAATCGAATGATTCTGCAAATCCTTCACATGTATAATTCAAAGCACCCTTGCACATGGGATGATAGCCTTCCCTATTTCCAACATAGCTACAACCAAGCCCTGCATAGCTCAACCGGCCACAGCCCCTTTCATGTGGTGTTGGGATTCCATCCATTGGGTCCCATAGATGTTGCACTTCCCCTTGTGGTCACCTCGAATGACTCATCTCCTAATTCAAATAAAGCTGAAAAAGCCACCCATATCATTGAGCGGATCCAGCACATCCGCCAACAAGTTCAAGATATCCTACAGAAGTCCAATGACAAGTACAAGCAGTGCCATGATCAACATCTGGTGCCACATAAGTTTCAGGAGGGCGAAAAAGTTTGGTTGTACTTGTAGAAAGAACGCCTTACAGGACCACATCAAAAGCTTCTCCCACTCCTTTATGGGTCATACACCATCACCAAGTCCGTGGGCGATAATTCTTTTGAGCTCAACATTCCTCCTTTCCTTGGCCTGCACCTAGTGTTCAATGTGGATCTCCCTCGCCCTTATTTCCCACCATTATTGGACACCTCAGACGTAGCAGAGAAGTTGAAACCAATAGAGCTCAACCCCAACTGCATACAACAGGAATGAAATGATCATATTATGGACATGTAGATCAAGGTCACTCGACAGCAAAGGATCCAACTTTATCAAGACGCCAAAGCAAGGCATCTCCTGCACCAAGGCAAGTGGCTCACCCAGGGCCAAATTTAGCAGACATTTCCTCATCTGATGGGGGAACTCAATGAAATTTATACCATTGATTCCTAATAAGGGATTATTGATCTAGGTGAATATTGGTGGCCACCCACCTCTTCCAACTGGCTGAAAACAGTTTTCTGACAATTTTAGCAATTTACTATTTCTATCCATTTTAACTTCCGGGGCCATTTTGAGGGCCTAAATGAATGTTTTTAGGGATCAAGCTTCTCAATTATATCCAAAGGCATGATTTATCCTCCAAAATGAATCTCCTCAATGATACCTTTCCAACGAGCTATCATACACCTAAAATGGAGATCATATGCAAAAGTTACGACCCCGGGAAGTTGATGTACTAACTTACCCAAACATGGCCCACATGACTTTTGGTGCTTCATCTCCTAGGGTTAGGTCTTTGGATGTCTAGGGTTTTTGGCATTCCTATTTATTGTAAAAATTCCTTCATAGCCTCATTGTAATCGTCTTCTTGTGAATGAGCAAATTCATCACATCTCTTCTCAGAGATAAGCCGCCACCATACCAGCAAGCTTGTTTCCACTGCATTTTACAGTTTCAACTTATTTCCTTATTGAATAGAAAACCAGTTTTACTATATCTCTATTATTTTGTGTTAAGAACCTATTAATAATCTGTAGTCATTTCATTCTACTCATAAAATTTGGATCACACCTATTGTTTCGCCTCCTGTAGTCGTGCTTCCAATCTCCTCAGCTCTGGATCTTCTGCAAGGCGCTCATAGGTCTGTGCACTTCGATCACTCAATTGTTTACATTCTGAGGCCAATGCCCTGATTTTTTCTACTGCACTCCTAGAAACTTCTTCCCTCTGATACCACACTTCTTGCAGAGTGCTCGGTACTACTTAAAGTTCTAACTCTGCTACTCTTGCCTGAAGTTTTTGAATGGCCTCGGTGAGATTCCCCACTTGCATCTTTGTTGACTCTGGTTCATCCTGTGTCAAGGCCGACATAGAGCGAAGTGATATAGTTACTATGTCTTTGACTGCAATCTTCTCTACGAGAAGTTGGTCTTTTTCTTCCTGTATCTTTGCATTGTTCTGCTCGAACTTCGCCTGAATTTCACTTTTCTCCTTCTACGCAACTCGAAGTTTCTCTAGGACCTCCTCCTTTTCTTGATTTAAGGCCTCTGTGGCCTACTCCTTTTCCTCTTGGGGTCAACGAAGTCAAACCTTTGTCACATCTGCTAACCTTCACAACTGGGTGGGCTCATCCCACAATTCTACATTTTCTGCTGAAGATGGCATAGTAGGAATTGTGTGGCTCGAGTGGATAGTGTGTTGGATGTCTCTCAGCTCTTTCTCTATTTTTTCGTACATCGACTCCTGCTTTTCTCCATGTTTATGCAAGATGTCTTATGAAGCGTCTTCTACAACTGTGATGATGAGATCAATGTTGTCCACTGTGAGCATTTTCTTCGACTGAGGCTTGTTGGTGCAAGCCTTCTTTCTTGTCGAAGGTTTCTCTGGGGAAACCTTCCTCTTCTACGATGCTTTTGTTGTGGTGAGGTGATCCTTTGGTGGTGTGGCTTTTCCTTTGTCCTGTATTTCTCCTTCTTCCCCTCCTTCCTCTTGGTTCACTTCATCTCCTCCTCCTCCTACAAGTGAGTCAGGTGTAGTTTCCTCCAATGCGTTGTCCCTCTCATCACTTTATATGTCTTGGACCTCGTCATTTTTATTATTTTTCTTTGCGTTGCTCTTTCCATCGTGTTCGAATTGTTGGTTGTGGAGCCTGGTTATCTTCCTGATTCAAAGGTCTTTTACTTTCAGCCGTGTTTATACCACATGAAGTATTTACACCCTAGAAGTATGTACACTCTTCCACATGGGAGAGTGCAGAGGGGGGGTACCCCCTCTGCAAGGTCTGGGGGGACTATCCCCCCGGCTGGGGGGTTTGGGGGCAAGCGGGCCCCCAGTAGGGGTTTGGGGGAGAAGCACCCGAAGAAAAAATTACCTTGTAAATGTATATTGTAATTTCATTGTAAATCTGGACCGTTCATTATAAGGTCGCAGATCTAACGATAGAGATTATGTTAGGGTTTTTTGCCCTAGAAAGAAACCCTCTTTTATGAGGGAAATGTATTGCGGCTATGATTGATCGCGAATATTGTATTCTGAGAAAGGAGACTGTGAGAGAAAGAAGAGGAAGTTACAACAGGTTTTGTTGTAGGTTGTATCCCTTCATTTGCTGGATAGTAATAAAGGAAGGACCTAGCAATTTCTCTGGTGGACATAGCCCACACTGGGTGAACCACGTAAATCTATGTCTCTCTTGTATTGTGTATCTTCTATGTTTTGTTTCCGCATTTGTTTATTTTATTTCTCCACGGTCATGTTTTTCTAACACGAACTGGGTGACTAATGGGCTTCCGATGATATCGGGGTCGGAGAGTTCTGAATCCTCCACTGGTACAAGGAATTCTGCTGGCCATTCCTTAGTGATCTCTTCCATGTCTTCCTCACTCAAATTATAGTAAGATTGTATCTCCTCCTTACTTTCATCCCCGTGCGCGGTGATGTATATGAAGTTTCGGTCTGCACGAAACTTCGCTAATGGCTTGTATCGATGGAGTGTATTCAGTGTCATTTGGGGAAAGGATTCAATGGCATGCTTCAGCTATAGGTAATAAGTATGGAAGACAACATACGACTGCAACTTCTTCACCATATCGTTCGTATAACACAAGGTAGTGAATCTCATGGCCAATGGTTCTGATGGCTTGACTTCAGGGAATTTTTCTCCTTCTGGGATCTACCAAGCAACAAATACAATGAGCACCAGTAACCAATTGAAGTGGAATTTGTATCCTTGGTCCTGCACTTTGCAGTAGTCCTTATCCAACTCATTGATAAGGTAAATCGCCCAGTTCATCTAAATTCCTTTGACACATTTCCTTGCAAGGTTGACTACGAACCATGTGACTTGTGTCAGATGTTTTTTTCGAACGAGCTTGCCAGCGATCAGTTGGCAAGAAAGGCGCATTGCGCCATCCTGTATGGAGGCTACCTTGTAACCTTGCTTTCCCTTCTCTAAATCATCGTAGGCTTCCTTTATTCATTGCGCCAAGGAGCGATCTGACGTCTTCCCTGGGTATAAATGGTGAGGGTCTAGTCCCTGCATGCTCAATCTAGTGATCAGGTGGATCAACATTGAATCCACAGTGATGCACCTATATAACCAAATATAACCACCATGGTAGCACAATAGGAGGAGTTTAACACAAGCGTTAACATCCTGATGTCATTCTAAGTGGGGGATATTCATTACATTCAAGATCATGGAGAGCATGAGCCCCTTAATCCATGGTTGGGGAACTATCTTGGGATTCTTCCCAGTCTTCTTCATTAGGTACCTATGCGGTGCGAGCATCGCATAGTTATTTCGGTCTCCAAGGTTGAAGTCGTTGATCTTAAGAGCTGAGATCAGTCCCAACTGGGGTCCAATTGTGCGTATCCCCTTCAGGAGGTATGAAGTGATGAGTGTGTACTCAAAGTCACACGGGACATTGTCACAACTAACTGTACCAACCAATGGCGGGGTGTATTCAGGTTAGACCGACGGGATCTTATTCGCATTAGCCAGATCGTCGCGGTGTTTGCTTCATTTCTCAGTTGTGGTTCGGCTAGATCGACATCTAGTTGAGGGGGATGCTTTTAATCCACCCATAGTCGATGCTTGTATTCCTATAGACATGAATTTATCAACCATGAGGTCGATCAAAATTTCCTCTACAGACTTCTCTAGCGCGCTATGCTCACCCAACATTCACACTTGTAATCACGGGGATTGGGTAGGAGAACAGGCAAACCAGGTAATCGAACGGACGATGAGGTCTAGATAACACATCGTGGTATGTCATCAATTCTTTGTTAGATAATATATCTCAGTTTGCAAAAAGTGGTCCCAGTGTGACATTTGATGAATTAAATAAGCAACGTCGTAACAGATTCCTTCAACGTGTCAAAATGCCTTAATCAATATGAATCCATCCGTTATGGCACGGTCTCAACGATCCAATGGCGATCCTTCCAATAATAAATATGTTTCTAGCTGTTATGGGGCATTGTTATAACAATCAGGACACCTCCAATGTTCATATAGCTTCGTCATGGCGAAGTCCCATTCTGAACGGTTCTGCTATTCCAGCGCGGTTCAATTTCTACAAGCCTTCCTTTTGCGAAGTCTTTTTTGGGACCTCCTGTAGTTTTCCTAATTTTTCTTTCTTCTTACTGAGCTTTCTGGCCTTCTTTCCTATGATTTGAGTCTCTGGATTTCTCTTTCCATTCTTATTCTTTTCTTCCCTTAGCGTAATAAATTCGCACTGTTGAGGGTCTTCCAAATGTTTCAAGGGTAATAGCTCTTCTCTTATTATTTCCGGGGTGAGTGCACTTCTTTCCTATATGGATAGTTTCTTTAAACCTTCTTGTGTTCTTCCATCTTCAATATCTAGTTCTCTGGCCCTCTATTGCTTCGACTTAACCTCTTGTTCTTCTATTAGTCACGTTATTTTCCTAGCCTTAAAGTCTCTTAATTCTTCCTTGTTTTGTTATGTGGCTTCGTCCTCTGCTTTCCTTTGGATTCGATCTTTCTCAATCTAGGTATTACCTAACAAAAGTGAAAACGGATTTTTATTCTCAACAAACTTAATGACTTCAAATTCTTCTTCGGTTGATGTTCCATGGGAAATCATAGGAAATTAGTAACTCTTTCACATAGGGTTATCATTTTTCCTTTAAACAATCCTATCCTTCCCAATGAAGGAACTATACCAAGCTTTCCCAAGATTTCCCAAGTGATTTCTAGCATAATATTCACATATTTTTCTTCATCCAAGACATAGTCTATGTCAAAGTCTCCTATTCGTGTTTCTATGCATTGTTTCTATTTGAAGATCTCTGGTAAAATAATGTCTTTGTGATCATTCAATGCTTCTTTCAGTTGTAATAACGATTCTTTCTAGTTTCCTAGCATATCCTTAGTCCCTTGACCTTCTTCATAGTTTTCTTGTCTCATATTCGTCTTTTCAAATTTGGCAATCATTTTAGGGAAATCCTCCACTCTGTGAACAGTAGATTTACAATAGAGACAAATAGAACATATACCAGGGCATTCCTTAGCAAGATGTCTTGGTCTTCTGCAATTATAACACAGTGCCAATCCTCTCTTTCTTTTAAACGATCCCCAAAATTTCCTGTACTGTGCATTGGGATCACAGTGATGGACCTACAATCTGTACAAATTCTTTATAGGGTCCTGCATCCACTTATTAGTCCAACAATTCTTTCTATGCATAGGAATAACATGTCTTTCACTATTTCTATCAAATTTATTCAGATCAATTCTTTCTTCTAGTTGTGCCCTAGTTTTCAGACCAGGACAAAATATATCAAACATACCTAGATTCATACTTTCGAAGAAAAAAAATCCACTTATCTTACCTTTATCGGAGCACAAAGATTTAAGATCTTACCTATTTTCTTCATATCTGGTTCCTCTCTTAGCACAAAGTTTTGCAAGTTAAGTAGAATATTGCGCACTACAACAACATATCTACGCACAAAGATTTCTCTTTTCTTCAGTTCCCAGCAATCACAGTTTCAAGTCCCATAAACAGAATTATTTTTTGGCACAGGGGAAGACCCAGGGTTCAACGCTTCAACAACGTACCAAAAAAATCTTAACTACCGGCCCTTTCAGCAAAACCTGTGAAGTAGATGCAGTATCACCCGAGGTAGAGGCGGGGGGGGGTTGTAGGAATCAACTGTCTAGATACATGCATTAGTTTCATGAATCCATCCACATCACACATTAAACCCTAGATACAGAACAACGCAGTAGCAACCAAGATCAAGTACTTTTCATCACTTAACACATAGTATTGGATCAGATATAGCATTATTTTATAATCAATAGAGCACTAAGCATCCATATATCTATCTAAAATACATAAAGATAAATACCCTAACATGTAAACAACATAAACAACATCAACAACATCGCACAAAGAACATCAACACAGAATATATGTGATTCACCCTAGTGTGGGGCTACGTCCACCAAATATTCTTCTTCTTTATTAGTCTCCTTCAATCTTCTTACAAGCACAGAGCCACAAAGCTAACTTCGCACTAGACAGGTGATCTGTGCACAGTGCACTAGATTCACCTTCCTCAAAATCAGTTCAAGGCACATAGCCTTACGTAGTCTGTCTACACAAAGTCACTTACAATCACTTGCACTTAGTGAGGACTTTACAGATGCTTACATTAAGCCAACCAAATCTACTTCTTACAACATATGGTGCACATAGCCTACACACACCACTTATTACAATCACTTAGCTACTTATTTATACATTATAAAAGGCCTAAACATGGGTAAACCCATGGGCCGACATCCCATACCCGTTACATAAACCCTAAAAGCCCAAAAAATCTACAAAACAAGAGGGATCCTGCGATCTCCACTTCGCCTGGGTGCTCCATCTTCGACCAGCCTGTCGAAGTCCCAAAAATGGTCAAACATGACCAATTCTCTCTCAAAACCTGGTCAAGGACCAACAATGGCCACCTTCATGTGACGAGGGATTTTTATTCCCGCTCAAGGAATTTTCGGTGTTGGAGGTCCCCGAGGCCATGTGTCGATTATGTGGAAACTAATTTTTCAGCACAGTGGGCAATTGTGATAAGAGCCTCAAGGCTTCCTCGATTTTGGGGCATAGGTGGGTAAGGTGATCATATTTACAAATTTTACGAGGAAAATTCACCTTTTATTTTTCTTTCTTTCCCTCACTAGCATTATCATTCGATCTATCATTGTTAGTGTCGTCCTTGGCTTTGTTATTATTTTTCCCACTCTTACAATTATTACCTCGTCCTTTCTTTTTAGTCCCTCTTGTTTGTTGGTTACCATTCAGGTTAACCGACGAATGTACAGAATGCACATCTGTCGACTGGGTGGGTGTGGAGGATGAAGTCAAAGCTTGTCCTACTACAGGATGGCTTAGAGACAAATATTTCAACTGGTTTGTCACCAAATTTGTAAACTTAGCATTTGCAGAGCCAATGATGTCATTAGCATGAGGCTCGGGATTTTTTCTAGGATCGTAGTTTGACTGCGGTGCATCAAGAAGAATTTCATAAAGCATCCCATATTGAGCACATATGAGGTCCAATTGTTGGGCTTTGAAAATGGCTTCTTCCTCAAATGTTACCTTGGATATAGAGACATACTTTGAAATATAAGGCAATAATGACTTAAAGAACCATTCCAACAGAAACTCTAGAGGAATGTAGGCTTTAATCAACCTCTTTCGTCTATGCCACTCTTAGATATGGTCTAAGATATGCATGGCTTTATCTTGGCAGAAGGATGAAAAAAATTATATTATGTCATTGTAATGAACCGGCAACTGGAAGTAGTTGAGAAAGACCAATACCATCTGATTGAAAGTTCCATATGTTCCCCCCAATATCTCAATGTACCATTTCATGGTGACCCCCATGAGGGTGCAATGAAATAGCCTCAAATGAATACAATCGTCATTTAGGGAGTTAAATGAGCACCATAGATGAAAACTATTGACGTGATCACCCAGATCCTCACCAGTCTTGCCTTTAAATTTTGGAATGTCCGAAGGAAGCTCGGTGGCAATGGGGGGGCATGATGGATCATGGCACATAGGTTCATTCATTAATTTTGACAAACATGGCAGATTAAGGGTGTCCGGAAAAGGGAGTCGGGGTTATGGCGTCTAATCCCATGCTCTCAGGAAAGATTGGGGTTGAGGGATTGTAGACCATCCAGGGTTCTGGTATATACCATGACCCTTTCTGGTATGACAATATACTCCTCCAAACTGATTCATCAATTTTTTTATGGGCACCATTCGCGTGGAAGCGACATGATGAAGGTTATATACATTGCCCCCAGCTGAAGGAAATCCATGCTAGGGGTTTCCCATACTATGAAATTGACTCCCTCCAGATGGAACACTAGAGAACAGAGGGGGATTCACCATAATAAATGTGTTCATTGGAATCGATGTGGAGGAAGAGGGGATGAAGGATGGAATATAGGAAGTGAACTATCCACCTGGTTGAGCACTCCATCCTGGAGAATTGGAGCTAGGATTAGGCCTGGAGGAAAGAGGAGTCCAACCTCCAATTGTAGGATTCACTTGGGTAATATGAACTCCTGAAAATGAGAAAGAAACATAAGGAGACATCATGCCCCCAAACCCAAAACTAGGATTCACATTAGTCGTTCAAATGGAGGATGAGAGTTGTGATGTCATGTCGAGCATACCAAAAGAAAAGGAATTAGAGGCCAAAGGTATTGACTGATAATTGTGACTTAACATACCAAAATGAGATCTGAAAGGGTTCATTCATGTGGTTCAAGTAGAACTCATAGGTTGGGTAGCACTAGAGGAGGGAACCTTTGGCACCCACACCGTCGAGGATGAAGAAGTCAAAGGGATCCTACTAATCACATAAGAGAAGGGAGTCGAAGGAATCCCTGAGACATTCGGGTCTAACTCAATACTCATAACTAGGTGATCACTAGTTTGGGAGATGGAGATATATGTACCATGATTATTAACTCTACACCTTTTAGAAGGCAGCTTTGGTAGAGGATCAAGACGTGGTGGTAACTTCAACAAATGAAGAGACCGGAGAGGAGGATGGTACTGCTCCACAATGACTCAAAAATTGACTTATAAAACAAAATCCTAGGGATAACTAATAATCAGAGAGCACACCAAAATAAAGCAAAAGGGCCAATACACACAAATAATATATAGTGGTTAAAAAGGGGCCTCTCACAATAGAGTAGGTATGTCTCTCCCAAGAGGGGCTTGAGACTCCCTTCAAAATATTGGAGGTATCAGAATCAATTATAATGGCCCCCATGGGCTTAACAATGTAGTTGATCATATCCCCCCAGAGAGGTAATCCTTCATAAAGGCTATGTGTTGTCTGACCATTATCTGACTCGGGGTACCTACAGAATAACCCCTACAAGTAACCTATGTGGCGACCTATGTCAAGCAACTAGAGTCATGACAATATAACCAATGAGTAGGTGAACAGTCACAATTCTAGTCCACCATATGCGCAGGGTAAAAAAGCCCAAAATCTCGAAAGAACCACCTCTCACAGAGGCAAAGGCACTAGAGAGACCCCCAAATACGAATAGAACCCCAGAAATATCTCTTATCCTAGGAAGGTATTAGAGGGTTATCTCTGCAACCAACTTTGCACAACCTTGTGCTTAACTCTAGTATGCGTGGAGCCTCTTGATGTTACTAATTAAACAATGGGTTTCACCACTCCTGGTCAGACACATATGTTTAGTTTAATAGCCTTGGAGAAGTTTACTCACAAAATCCTATTCCAAGGCCCTATGTCCTATACTTGTTTGTGTACTCTGAAAAATAAAATCATTTCTAATCAATTTTAATTAATCAACATTAATTTTAATGGCTTCTTGTTACTTAATAGGTTTGGTAGTGAAACTGATGGTATTACGACTCAGCATATAAAAAAGAAGAAAATATAAAAACACCGCTAAGTACTAGTCTTGAATTTCAAAGATATAGTATGCTTCTAAATGCAATCTTTCCAATGCAATCTCTACAATTTCAATGAAATGAAATCTCTCCAAATGCATCAAAATCAATGCAAAGTAATCAAAAGTGAAAATTCCATAATGCAAAAAAGCAAATATTTTTGTATTTTCGATATGAATAAAAGAAAATGCAAGGACCAAATAGAAACTTCACAGGTAGACCCTGCTGCAAGCAAAAAGAGACAAGCCAAGCAAGATACCAAGAAGAAAACACTCATACCATTGTGCAAGGACAACCGATGAAAATGATGATAAGAAATAAATACACCCAAAAATTCAACAATAAAAAAGGCTTCATATCACTCTGTAGGCACTTAACAGTTAGAATAGGGACCTAAGAAGACTCAACAACCAACAAAACTCACCCAGTAGAAACCAAAGTCAGCAAGAAAGACTTAAGAAATTATGTACATGACTTTTTGAGAAACAATCACATATATACGCTCCCTAAAGGAAGACAACTCATGTATATACGTGTATGTCAAGGGAAAAACCGTGTATACCAAGAAAAACACTACCATGGAAAGGTTTAAGCCAAGAAACTCATATGCAAGGTAAAAAACATGCTTTCAAGCAATAGGAGACAAGGAAACTCAGGCTAATAGAGAGAAATTCAAGGAGAAAAACACTCCAAACCCCAAAAAAGGAGATCAATCCCCAGTATGGTTGCCAATTCTGTTACGAGGAAAATATCTCTATTGCTAGGGGTAAACCACAACAGACAAAATGACACACAAAAATAAACTCTAATCCCAAGTATGCTATATAAATGAAATGCTAACAAGACAAGGCTAAGAGCCTACCTCGTCCAGACCTTTGAAGAAGACAACCATTGAGCATGCAACCCAAAGATTTATACCTGCAACTTGTCCTCAATAGCCAAGATACGCAAGCATATGGTGATAATATATGATGTTAGCATATATATTAGCATAATCCATTAACATACATGTCAAATTCTCCAATGGAATATTAATTCAAATATTTTCAATATATCAATTAGACGATAAAAGCGTATTTCTATTAAAATAATCAACAGAAGTACATAGGTGACAAACTTATATGACGAAACATATCTAAAATGAGAAACTAAGTCCCTCTAGTTTTTCCTCCACCAAAAGCAAGCTCATATATAGGATTCAATGAGGTTCTCCATCACAAAGAAGGGAGAGCTTGAGGGTTGAACAAGGAGTTCATACTTTCAAGGAAAAAAGGATGCAGACTCAATATGATATGGATCAATTTATAGCCTTGGCTTGGATATGGCTCAATTTATAGCCTTCAAATGGAACTGAAGGGCCGAGTCAGAGCATTTCTAGTATATGGAAGGTCAAGGATCATGGATCTCATGACATGACATTGAATCCCGACATAATTTTTAATTTTGAGCACCAAACCCGATGTACACGAGTTGTAGTGGAGCAACATGTGTATACGCTTGTTGTATAACTGATAGGGTGTGTATATGTGAAACAAATGTGCATTTTTGTCTCTAGAATGAACAAAAAGGGGAATTCAATTCTGTAGAGGGTAATGGAAGGCCATCCAAGCAAGTTGCATGGAGTGAGGCAAAAAAAATTGTAACACTAAGAATTGTAAGAAGGATGTTAAGAAGATGAACCTTCTAGCTACAAATTCAAGCAACCATGTAGAGAGAAGCTCAAATGTGGATGATAATATCACAAGCACTTTAGTGCAGAAGGAGGTCAATATGAGTATCCTTCATCACAATGAAGAGAAGGAGATGACAAAACTCTTCCATATCAATATCCAGTTCAATAAAAGCAAGGTACATGCACTATTCAATTCCAGTTCATAAGCCAATCTCATAGAATCTGATCTGGTAAAAAATCTTGGGTTGGAGTTTTATGATCATCCTGGCCCATGGGTAAACAAGGATGCAAATATCAAGGTCACGAAACAATGTAAGATCAAATTTGTTGTAAGTTCATATTTTATTGATGAAGTGAAGTCAGATGTAGTACCCCTTGACATGTCTGGTGTAGTGTTTGGAAGCCCCTTCATGTATATGAGGGATATTATCTTCATGTGGAGAGAAAACCAGCACTGCCTAATCAAGGATGGGAATTATTTCATCATCAGTGTGCATAAAGGTAAATCAAATATCTCACTGGTAAGTTCCAACCAAGCCAAAAAGTTGATTAGTTCAAGTAAGAAGTATGTTTTTCTTTTCTTATGAGAGAATTAGTCGAGTGATGAATCTGTAGGAATAAATGCATCCCTGGAGGGATGTACTAATAATAAAAAACAAAAGTTGGAGGAGTTGTTTCAGCCATACTAAGGAGTGTTCCAGGAGCCTAAAGGACTACCACCTAATATGGAAGTGAAGCATGAGATACAATTATTTCCTGACTCCCCATTACCAAATATTGGGTCGAATAGACAATTTGTTCTGGAAGAAGATGAAGTGAAGAAACAATTGTAACAGTTACTGGAGAAGGAAATAATTCAACCAAGAACCTAACTTTGTGGATCACCTATCATCATTGTACCCAATAAGGATGTGACTTAATGAATTTGTATCGAATAGAGATATTTAAACAAAATTACACTCAATAATTGGTACCCTCTACCTAGGATCGATGATTTGTTAAACCAATTTCAGCATGCCACGTACTTCACCAAGTTGGATCTCAAATTGGGATACCACCAGGTACGTTTCAAAGAAGAAGACACCTTGAAGACCGACTCCAAGACAAGGAAATATTTGTTTGAATGGTTGGCCATGCCATTTGGTTTGTGTAATGCACCAACTACATTTATGAGACTGATGAATGATGTATTGCATCCATATTTAGATTCATTTGTTATAGTGTATTTGAATGATATATTGGTTTATATATCTACCTAGGAGGAGCACATCTCACATCTCATGCAAGTGTTATAGACTCTTAAAAATCCCCATTTGTTGGTTAACCTCAAGAAATGTGAGTTTTTCCATCAATCATTGGTGTATTTGGGGTATGTGTTGGTGGAGGTGAACTCAAGATAGATTCTACAAATATGGCCATCGCAAAATGGACAATTCCTACTAATGTCACTGAAGTTAGGAGATTTTTTTGGGTAGAAAATACCTACGGAAGTTCATAGCATATTTTTCAATGGTAGTTGCACCACTCCATGCCATAAGAATGAGCAGTACGATCTTTCAACATGGAAAGAATCAACATAAATATTATGATGAACTAAAATGAAAGATCAGTCAAGCACCAGTTCTTGCATTGCCTAACTTGTAGAATCCCTTCGAAGTGGAGACATGTGCAAGTGGGTATGTTATGGGAGAAATTTTGATGCAAGGAGGTAATCCAGTATGCTATCATTTCGAGATGTTTCATTGGGGAGTTTTGAGATACCCTACATATGATAAGGAACTCTATGCCATGGTTCAATTTGTTAATAAGTGGAAACACTATCTGATGGGAAAGGAAACCAGTATCCACACATATCACCATCCATTACAGTATTTGTGGGCCCAAAGTAAGCTTCAAAAAACCATACATTACAAGTGGATGGGGTTTTTGCATCAATTTCATCTAGTAATCAAGTATAAGAAGAGAAACACTAACAAGTTAGTAGATATGATTTCAAGGCCACCCAAAACCAATATTACAGCTTTGGGAACTCTTATGCACATGGATCCTTTTACCCATGATGCATACAAAGAGGCATACATAGAAGATGGGACTTCAAAGAGGTGTTTCAAAAGCTATGGGGACATATTCATGTAGAATAAGATGACAACAAGGCCGACTATCATCTTCAAAATGGGTTACTTTACAAGATAGACAAGCTATGTGTCCATAAAGGTGAAATATTGCAACCTATCATAGAGGCTCACACCTCCAAGGTTGTAGGAAATCTTGGTGTTGGGAAGATACTTTTTATCTCACAAAGGTATGCTTATTGACTCAAAATGTAAAAATGTGTAGCATGATATATCATACGATTCATACTTTGTTGTACCAACAATCCCAGTAATAGAAAGAAAGGTCTATACCATCCCTTACCTATACCCACACAACTTTCAAAAAGCATCTCCATGGACTTTGTGGGTGGTTTACCAATAACTCGGAAGGGACATGCCTATATTTTGGTGGTAGTTGAAAATTTTAGCAAGATGTGCATTCTTATGCTTTGTAAAAAGACCGTTCGAGGACAAGAAGTAGAAAACATGTTATTTGAAAAATATTGGGTGCACTTTGGGATACCAAAGAGCATCATCTCAGACAGGGATACCAAATTTCTCAGTTCCTTTTGGACTACACTTTAGGAGAATATGGACATGAAGTGGAAGATATCTACAAAATTCAATCCATAGATAGATGGGAAAACACAAGTGTTCAATAGGACGTTGGTACAACTTTTGAGGAATTGAAATTAGAAGCATATGAAAACTTGGGACGAAAATTCAATCTATATTCAACACTCTTATAATAGAGCGATCCACACTTCCACTGGTAAGTCTCATTTTGAAATTTTATTTGGGTGTTTACTACCTTCACCCTTGGATATTGTTTATGGACAACAAGGAGGAGTGAGGGAAGACATCATAGGAGAGGTGTAAAGAGAAAATAAATTTGTTGAAAATATTAGACAAGTCCATTTTCAAGTACAAGAGACACTGAAGAAGTCACAATAAAAGTACAATACCAGAGATGATCAACACATAACCGAGAATTCATTCAAAGTGGGACACAAAGTTTGGTTACAACTAAACAAGAAAATACTAAAGGGTCCTGGTAAGAATATCAAATCTCTATGGTATGGTCCTTTTGAGGTATTGGAGAAGGTGGGAGAGAATTCCTATAAACTCAATCTACCCCCATACATGCACATTCAATCAATAGTGAATGTGGATAATTTGAAACTATATGAGCCTTCTATGTTGGATAATGAGGAGGAATGGGTCCTACCTACCATAGAGGACTTAGCACCAGATGATTAGGCAGATTTAGCACAAGACATATTTTTACAGAAAAGGTTAATAACTACAAGAGATGGGTAGCATGGCATTTGGAAAATTGGGCTGAAAGGAAAACTTCTAGGAAAATAAAAACAATACTCTAGGGAGAAGGTAGAGGAAAAATGTCATCACCTCATTTAGTAAATATTTTGTGGACCAAAATATTCCCTAAATGGGGAGGTATGATATGGATTGGACCATTATATAATTTTTCATATAGCCCCTACCTCTACTTTATTTTTAGGCCCCTTTATTCCTAGGCCCCTGCCTCCACTTGGACCCTATCCACATCTTCTTGTAGGCTTCTAGCTCTACTCAACCCTTAACCCCCTTTGCACTCGAGTCCTAATCTCCCTAATCCCATACCTCTTCCCTAGGGAGCCACACCCCTTGCACCTTAATCCTAGTGCCCTAGTCATTGTCCTAGGAATCAAACCACCTTCAATCCCATTCCCTCATGCCCCACTTTCCCCAAATACCCTCCACACATAATCCTCCTTTTGTATCCCCAATATCTAAAGACCTTTGTTAAAGGTATGTACCACAAGAATTGTATCTACTCCTGGTCCTTTGCCTCCTCTCATCCCTCCTCTACATCTTGCCTCACCCCTCTTCATCTTGCCTCACCCTCCCCCCCAACCCCCTTCAGGCCCTTTCCCCCCTATACCACTCATCTCCAACCCCCCCTATCCCATCACATCCCCCCTTCCCCTCTCCCCGACCCTCACATCCTCTCCTCCTCTCCACTTTCATCTTACCTCTCCCTCCCCATTATATCCTCTATCCTATCCTTCATGCCAACCACACCCCCTCCCCTACCCATTTATCCTTCACCTTTTATCACCTCCTCCCCCTTTCCCCCTATTATACCACCCCCTCATTCCCACCTCTCCTAGTCTCACCTATCTCCCTCTCTTCTCCCCCCTTTCCCTTTACCTCCCATGCACATCTGCATTCCCTCTCCTATCACCTCCTCTCTCAACCCTCTGATGTGTTTTCCCTCCTTTCCTTAATTCCAACTACTCCCACTCCCATACCCATCAACCCCTTACCTCTTATCACCTCCATATCCCACAACATCCTCCCCTCCCATATATCCACCCTTCACCTCCTTTCCTCCCTCCCCTTCATCTTTCCACCCCCTCCCCCTTGGCTCCTCAATCCTTTCCTTCATTCCCACCACTCTCCCTCCCCTACCCATAAAACCTTCACCTCTTCTCACCTTCTACCCCTTTTTTCCTCCCATCCAACCCCCTTCATTCTTGCCTCCCTTGGTATAACCTATCTCCCTCTCTTCTCTATCTCTCACTCACCCCCTATTCTTCCCCCACCCTCCATCTTGCCTCACCCTCCCCCTTGGATCCTCCCTCCTTTCCTTTATACCCACCAGGTCACCTTCCTATCCATCCACCCTTCACCACTTCTCACATCCTCCCCCTTTTCCCCATCCCCTCATTTCCCACCACATCCCCCCTTCCCTACCATATTATTGAATTTATGTCCCCCTCTACCCATCTATCCTTGAATCTACTCAAACCCTATCCATGTCTACCCTTGGGCCCCTATATCTAATATATTTCTATACCCATTTATTCCTAGGCTTCTTCCCCCACTTGGACCCTGGCCCTATTGTTACACATGATTTTGGTCACTCTGGTGATGTCTTTACAAGTGGTGTATTCAGGCTCCCACAAGGAATTTTTGCCTAAGAAAAGTGATTGTTATCTTCTTCCAAAAACACATTTTTAAGATGAGTTCGTAGACTGCCTACATTACAGGGTGAGAAAATCCTCCATTCTCATAGGCAACCCACACTTGGGGTGTGAATTGTTCATAGTTTTCTCTATAGATAGGGTGCGAACCTATTTTTAAGCTTGAAAAGGAGAAGAGGTCACAAAGGTTATAGAAGGGGATCTTCTAGAAAATGAGTTGGCATTCTACTGACTTCTCAGATTTGGTGGGATCATCCTCATCCATTTAACCGTCTCTCCTTCTTCTGTATATTAAAGGGTTTCTCATGGAAAAGGTTAAGCTAGATTAAATGAAGAATTAGTGAAAGAATTGTGTGAAGAACCATGCTTGGATAGAAGCTTGGATAATCTTTTTGGTCTATCAAGTTGTATCGGACCTTATTCATGCAAAGATAGAGAAAGTGTGTGTGTTGGAACCAAGGGTCACTGAAAGAAATCTTGCGACATCAAGGCAATCCGGTTGTATCTTCTACTTTCATTTAATATAATACAGTGGCATGTCCCTTTCCCATAAAATTACTCTTATTTTATTGCATAACTCCTTGATCATATGCATAGGTTGATATTGAACATACTTCTCTATCTTCACTTTGGTTGGTTTGTGTTGTCTTGGACTTGATTTCACAAGAGCACCGGAGCGAAGCGGGAACAAAAGAGACCTAAGGAAGCGATATAAAGGTATGTCACTCATTCCTTATTATTAGTAGATTCAATGACTACAAATTAGGGAAAGATTCGTGTCCTATCATGTTCTGTTCTAGATCCAGGTGGATCTAGGGAGATCTATTAGTGTCTGCACCTACTGATTTATTTGATAACACCTATCTTCCCTTAGGCTCCCACCTCTACCCAACCCCTAAACCCATCTACATTGTTGGGTATGTGTTATATTCTTTGCGGCACACAGGGGGGTAATTGTTACAGGTATGAACTAACTGAGAGGGGGGGGTGAATCAGTTAGTGTAGATTATTAACTATTTCTCTTCTTTTTAACTTTAAATCATTATTCTTAGTGGCAGTGAGTCTTTACTGTGAAATTCATAGTTATAAACATAAAGCAGATAACATAAAGAATAGCAATCACACACAGCATTCACTCACAAGTATGAGACACAGATTTTT
>JZKD02S1635187.1:50216-81735 GCA_000966675.3 Picea glauca | reverse complement strand
TAGCACCACCCTACCACCCTAATTTTCCAAAATAAATATTGCTCAAATCAACTTGTTCATTCTGATATAGCTTGCTTACCCTTTCTGCTGATCTACTCTGCATTCTTCACTGTTTATGTTCTACTGCTCTGCTTCACAGTCCTCTGCACCCCATTCTCATCTTCTTCTCCTATCACGCAGATTCTCCTCTCCCTTTTCTCACATGCAGAGCTCTCTCCTCTTCTCCCTTCAGCAACCCTTCCATCTTGGTTCCAGCGCATTATATTGTTATTCCACATGCAGAGCTTTTCCTTGCTTTTCTCAACTTCAACTGTTGTTTCCCTTTCTTTCATTCTTTCTTCTGCTTTTCGCATGCCAGCATTCTCCCTGATTTTCTGAACTGGCTCTTTGCATGCCTCCTCTACGCATGCCACATCATGCAACTGCAGTTTCCCTTTCTTTCATTCTTTCTTCTGCTTTTCGCATGCCAGCATTCTCCCTGATTTTCTGAACTGGCTCTTTGCATGCCTCCTCTACGCATGCCACATCATGCAACTGCAGTTTCCCTTTCTTTACTGCCAGTCTAAATTTAGACTGAAAGTCCTTCCACCGTCCAGAGTGATTAGAGACACCCAACTGGCAAAATCTTCCAGACTTGTCAAAACAGATGAAGGACCCCCGCCAAATTCTGGATTTAGCAATGTTGAGTTCCGTTGATTGTGCATTATCGCCGTTTGATGCTGTCCACACCAATCGCGTTGTGAATGGCATCATTCGTGTGTTTCTTAAAGAGAACGGTTGGTAACTGTTGCTGCTAGTCATGGTCGTGGCTAAAGCGTGCGTTTTGATCAGCAAAGATCCAGCGTTGTTTCAGCATAGTTTCCAACACTGTGTTTCAGCCCAGCGCTGTGTTTCAGCATATGTAACATTACTGTGTTTCAGTTGTTACAGCACTGTGTTTCAGCATAAGTTCCAGCTCTGTTTCAACATTGTGTTTCTGCATCTGTGTTTCAGCATCTGCGTTCTAGCATCTATGTTCCTACGTTTTGATCAGCAAAGATCCAGCACTGTTTCAGCATAGTTTCCAGCACTGTGTTTCATCCCAGCGCTGTGTTTCAGCATATGTAACATTACTGTGTTTCAGCTGTTACAGCACTGTGTTTCAGCATAAGTTCCAGCTCTGTTTCAGCATTGTGTTTCTGCATCTATGTTTCAGCATCTGCGTTCCAGCATCTGTGTTCCTGCATTTGTGTTTCAGCATCTGTGATTCAGCTTCTGTGTTCCAGCTTTGTTTCAGCACTGTGTTTCAGCTTCTGTTTTCCAGCATCTCTTGTGCATGCTCTATAACCAACCGATTGCCATCAATGACAACCTTGACCATCTGACCGATTGCCATCAATGACAACCTTGACCATCTGCGTCATCTCTGCTATAGCCATATTTCCAACAGTAATAGGGGGGAAGATCATCCCCTTTCCCTAGGGTTCACAGGGGGTCAAGATCCCCCCTACGTGGTAACTCCCCCCAAAAAAAAATTGACAGCTTTTTACATCCATTTCTGGGCTGTTTTTTGGCACATGGTTTTCACTTATGGTTTTCTATTTCCAGTTAAGGAATTAGGGTTGTTGACTAATATGGTTTATTGGATTAGGGTTTTGGATGCTACGGGATCCTATATGTATATTGTATTGTAAACAATGTATGATGTGAATGAATATAGAATATGTTGGTTTTCCTGGCTTGGGTTTCCAGGGGGAAAATATATGTGTAATTTGTGTATTTTCCATTGTATCTTTTATGTTCTTTTATTGAAAATTTGTTTGTATTAAATAATTGTACAATGTTAAAATCTACATACACCTCGTCCATCATCTCCCTATGCCCATTTTCTTCCCCAGTGCCCCAAACCCCCTACACCTTCATAATAGTGTTGCAGTCACTTCCCTAGGCCTCAAACCACCTTCAATCATAGAACCCCATGGCCCAATTTCCCCCAAGCCCCTCCATACCTTCTTTATCCCTATTGTCTAAAGACCTAGTGATTAAATGTAGCTACCACATTAATTTTTGTCCCATTGTTTTAAGAGTTCATGTGTTCCTTTGTGACCTAGAAAACAAGAATAACATGATGCCCGAACTCATTCTCTATGGAAAAACCTCTCATGTTTGCATATTAACCGACCTCTCTTGTGAAAAAAAATAACACACACTTTTAATGCCTTCTAGTGTAATTGGAAGGAAAATTTTTGTCTTGTTTCATAATTGGAAGTCAATTGTTCTCTTTTTCTATAATTGGAAGGCATATTTTGTATTTTTGTGTAATTGTGTTAAGAACCTAAGACTCAATACAAAATAACCACAACAGATATACAAGAACAATATGCAAAATCTCCTTTATTACTATCAAACCCTTGAGGTAGGGAAACACTATACAATGGATCCTATTATGGAATGGATACTCTCCTATTCACTTACCTCTTCGAGGGGGCATCCTCCTATTGAGATACAACTCACAATACAATAATTCTCTTCATGTCCCCTTACATTTTTTTGAACCCCTTTATATAGTGCTACCATCACCTAAGAACATTCTAGAGGAGGAATCTTCTAGAAGTAGAACCTTCTAAGAAGTCCTCTTACATTTATTATATCTAACTACCCATTTATTATATCTAACTACCATAGTGGGCCTTATTTAATAATATAGTGGATCTAGTCCACCTTACATTGAATGACCTCCACTATTATCACTATGGGCCCTCTAGGCCCCCCTCTACCTCTCTAGCTACCTTACAAATTGGAAGGCAATTTTTGTCTCATTGTGTAATTGGAAGGCATTTTTTGCCTTTTTGTGTAATTGGAAGGAAATTTTTGTCTTGTTGTGTATTTGAAAGGAAATTTTTGGAAGGTAATTTTTTGTCTTTTTCTTGTTGGAAATGCCTTTAAATATGGGGAACCTATGTAATCAAGCTAGAAATTCTTTCAGGAAAGAGAAACCCATTGAAAAGGTCAATGAAGAAAGAAAAAATGTAAGGTTATGTATGGAAAAACATATACTTTTAGCAGATACCAATCCAAATTCCAGCACATTAGATGCCATTGTTGTTTCTCCTACATCACCACAAGCAAAGTGCAATATTTTAGTAGAGTCCAATTTAGTTATGACCTCTAGTGAACCTCAAATGACTATTTCATCAAGACAAGTTGTTGTGGATGAGAAAGTGATGATGGATTTGCTTGGAGATTATTATACTATGGATGAAATTAGAGAGGAAAATAGTGCACATCCCTCTGGTGAAGAAGTTGTTGTGGTGAAACATCTTGTTCAATAGTTAGATATTCCATAAACTACCCATGAGCATGTCCACTCTCTTCCCAATATTGACCTTGATCTACAATAGCAATACTCATGAAAGTAACTAGAATGGGAAAACATGAATACTATCACCAAAAATGAGAGAAAAATGACTATTACTTTATGTAGAATAGGAGGAAGTATTATATAGATGCTTTTTATTACATGATGTCTTGAATAGTTCAAGCTACAACTAGCTTCTAATAGTTAGTTAGTTAGATCTAATCAACTACTTCCTTGGGACTTGCACCCAATTGTTCTTCTCCTCCAATAAGTTGAGAGAGTGCACCTTCCCATAATCCAGTTGACTGAGGGAGTGTGCCTTCTTTGGGATTCATGTGAATGTCTAATGGTTTTCCCAATTCCTCTCTATTTAATCCCGAAATTGTCCCCACTTTTGTCAACAAATGAGGAAAATGATTGTGCATGGAAGCTTCTGAAAACCATTTATCCTAAGCAAGATTTTGTCTTGTACGCCCAACAAGGTAAGAGGTCTGTTGTTGATTATGGTTGGGGGTGTGGAGAGTTTCAAGTAAGTTTTATTGGAGAAAGGAAGGATGGAAATCAGGTATTTACTTTAAGGGATGAGAGACGATGACATTATCTTCCAACAATGGGGGTTCATAGCATTTCAGACTATTCACATTCACCACATCATGAATGCCTAGTTGGGGTGGAAATTCAAGGTGATAAGCATTGTCCCCCATCTCTTGGAGAATAGTATAAGGGACATACATGAAAGGCTTAATTTTTTTATGATGTTTGGATTTAAAACTCTGGAATTCCATGTAAAACTAGAATTTATCACTAGGAGTAAAACCATAGGGGAATGGTGAGCATCATGGAAGGATTTTTAGCATTGTTCGTCTTTCTTTAGTGCTTCAAAAAATTGGGAATGTTTATGTAAGGTCATAGTTAAACCACTAAGGAAATCCATGGAAAGATAGTCCCAAGGGTGGGAAGGTGGAGGAATGGGGATTATACAAACCAAATTTATGATTGGAAGGTTTAAGATGATTACACATTGCACAAGAATGAATGAAATGCTCCACTTAACAAGTTATAGAAGGCCAAAATAAATGTAACTACAAGTGTTGAATTGTTTTCAGAGACACAAAATGGCCACCATAGGAGGAAGCAAGATCCTCCTTGATCAAAGTAAGACAATCTTTAGAATATTGGACACATAACTAATTGAGTTTATATAGCCACCCATATTTGATTGTGTAATCCAAAAATGGCATTTGATTAACCTCAGTGGGATGTCGCACATCATCCCATATCTTTGAAAATAAGGGATCAAAATCATAGAGAGGCTTCTAAGCCTCATATGAATCCCAACGCATAGCCAGGAGTTGAAGTACCTGCATAGGGGGATAACTCAGGAGATCTACCATCCAATTGGATGTGCCCTTATTGTATTTAATCACCAAATGAAATTGTTGAATGTAAGTGTCCCATTTTAAATGGCAGTTCTCTTGTATCTTAGTTTGAGAATTGATGAAAATCAATAGATGATGATCTGTGTGGAGGATTGTTTCTTTCCCTAGGATGTAATGGCACCATTGTTTCAATGTTTGGACCAGAATGAAGGAACTCTTTATCATAAGTGCTATAATTGTGTTTGGCATCAGACAATATATCTAAATGGTATGCAATAGTGTTTCCTTCATGTTTAAGAATTGCACCAATAGCATACTGAGAGGCGTTTATCTTAATCTCAAAGGGACACTGAATATCGAGTAAATTAATTACAAAGCATTAAAAAGGGAAATTTTGAGAGCTTGAAATTGTTTTTGTGCCAAGGGAGACCACGCAAATGGATTTTGGATGGAGAGTCGATGAAGAGGGAATGTTAACTGACAGAAGTGAGCAATGAACCATCGATACAAATTAATGCTACCCATAAAGATCTTGAGTTCCAGAGCTAAGTGAGACGTTGGCCAATGTGAAAGATATTGGAATTTAGTAGGATCTGGGATAACACCCTCAGTTGAAATAACATAACCCAGATATTGAAGTGAATATTTCTCGGAAGAAGATTTACGACATTTCTCTTGTAGTTTGTGGGCGCGCAGTAAGTATAACACAGTGCACACATGGAGAAAATGATCATCCCAGGTATTTTTGAAGACCAAGATGTCATCCAAATAGATCACCACAATTTTTCCCAAGTGTGCTATGAAAATGTCATTCATTGTCCTCATGAAAGTGGTATGGATGTTAGTAAGACCGAATGGCATCAACATCCATTCATAAAGACCAAATTTGGTTTTAAAAGTTGTCTTTCATGTGTCTACTACATTGATGTGAACCCGATGATACCCTATTGTAAGATCCATTTTGGTAAATAAGTGATCACCCTTCAAATGATCCAATTGTTGTGCTATCACAACTACCCACTAAAATTCCCTTTAAATAAGAGAATTTTAGTGGGTACTCCCCTATGAAATTTTTGCAAGATACTATATCACTACTATATTAATTTGATATTAGTTCAGGAGGCTATCATTTTTCTAAGACAATTCATACTACCATATTTTGATACACAATTGGAATGATGAAGTCTTTTTCTTGAATATAGATTCATACTCATTGTAAATAACTAAAATGACTTGCAGTGCTCAACCAAGGGGTAATTATACAACAACTTCACATCTTTGAACATCATAAGACTGATTGGTCATTTGGAAGAGACCTTTTCAGAATCATATATAAAGTCACGTAATTAATATTTCAACAAAAACTTTTCGATAGCCATATCGGAAAGGGATCTGTCGAAATCATTTCTCTCATAATACTTTTTCATACTGACTCCAATGAATGTCACTCTGAAATCCCATTCTCTTTGATTTCTTACATCCACAATGAATCTTCAAGTAGTCATGTTGGCTTGTGTGGAAATCAATCATTGGTCATCGAGATATTTTAATTCCGACGAATGTGTGGTTTCATTTCACAATCCACCCTAACATGCGGCCTACACTAACTAGTCCCTGAATCATTGTTTGTATGATTTTGATTCTTTCCACAAATGAGACATTTTTCTTAGCATGTTTATTTAGGAAGGAATATTCCTCGATACTTTTATCCTCGGAGCAGTAAAGGGACAGTAACTACGATATTTGATGACCAATCCCTCGGATATTTCATATTGAACAACTCACCATCAAAGTTGTTACAAAATTTGATATCTTTGTCCTCCAGCAGGGAATGTTCCAATAGTTCATAAAAGAATGAGATGAATCAATTCGTATATCATAGTATCAACACACTTCTTGAAGAACGACCTAAAATATTCCTTGATAAATTTTAGTCGGAGTCAAAATACTTAATGAAATTGCTTCCCCTCCAATCAAGGAAGCTCTGATAACACTTTTGAAATTTGTGAGTCCGACTGCTAGTCTTCACACCTCCAATACACAGATCTAGGCAATTTGTACCTTCAAATTGCATTGATGGCGAGGTGATGGTTTTCCTATGAATTGGTTCTCATGCACCGATAATTAACTATGTGAGTTAGGGTAATTTAATACCTACATAATAACTCCAAAACCCTTCTTAATGCATTATATTCCTTCGCAATTTTTTTAAAACGCTTTTCTCTGTTTTATCTGGCCAAGAACATATTGTAACTTTGATTTTGAGTTGGAAAACCACAGGTATTCTATTGTTTTAATTTTATATTTTATTGTATTATTATGTTTGTTAGAGGGATTGATGTATTCCTATTCTAATTGCAATATATGAAGAATACACCACTACGCGTTCGAATGCCCGAAAAGCCAGGAATGTTGTATCTCCTACTCTAGCCTCCACACCTAAAAATTCAGCTAACCTGGGAGAGATCTTAGTGGTAAATACTACTCATCACATCGAAGAAGAAAATTTACCTAGGTATGACGAGATATACAACATCTTCAACATTGGATATTTCTCCTTGGATGGTGAGAAGCTTGAAGTATATCAGAATATACATAAAAGTGGTGTTCATCTTGTGGTCACTCATCCATCATTATTTTGCTACAATGATGCAGCCCAATGGTGTTTCAAACAATTCAACGTGATCACTACCATGGTTATAAGAAAACTCAAAAGGAAGATAATGTCTCTGAGGATTGAAGACATCGGCGTCAGATACCACTTGCATGAACCTGTGATTTTTCTCAATGAGTTATTCCTAAATGGATTCACCAAGAATAATAAATACTTAGCCCAGTTAATGGAATATTGGTGGTTAGATGAGGAAAGACCATTCAAGCAAGGGCTAAGATCGATTCCTACCTATGAGTTCAAAACATTATACATGATATTGATTGCTATGTTGAGAAGACTATATGGTGAAGAGAAGAGTACAAATTTCCAGATGGAATGGTTGTCCATGGAATACACAAATATGAAGATAGGACATGTCTTCAATTGGGTAGAGATATTAACTTTCAATATTTACTATAACATGAAGAATATTCCAGTTATGAAGAAACCATGTTTTTATATGTCTTCCTATCTGATCGATGCCATTTCATCTTCCATGCAATTTCCTATTTTCAAATGGATTTGGGATCAATACCAACCTGCAATACATATTTATTGTTCTAACCTCTGGAACATAAATTACAAAAAATTATTCTATGATATGTGACTTTTTTCGTGCTCCCCTCCATACTATCATTTTCAGATTCCCAAGATACAGGATATCAAATGAGTCCATGGTTGGGATGAAAGGTATAGTAGATGATGATGCCCTCCTCAACCCGCAGGTAGGAAGGTCAGGTACTCAGGATCTTTCCCCTTATACTGGCCCGAAGAGCTCTTTGAAACGGCTCCTCTATTTCCCTTTCGAGAAATATGCACCCACAATTAACTTCGTGAAATTCCCCCTTATACTTCAACAGATCGAACTTCGCACTTTCACGGATCTGGTGGTCAAGCACCTTGTCTCTCAATCTTCGAAAACCCGAAAAAAGTCAACACTTGACATTTTCTCTCTCTATTTCAGATTTCTCCTTATCGCAATTTCGGCGGTTGCAATGTCAAGCAACTCATTTCCTCGATTCCCAAAATCTAATTTACCGAAACTCCGATGCACTCGCAAGGTTGACCTTTCAACAGCCCTTTATTCCGTCGAGACTTCAGACTTCACAATTTCGTGAATCCTAATGCAAAGAATTCAGAACTTCACCCCACGAAACCCTGAAATGGTCAACAAAGTTTGACTCCCATGTCGATAGTGCGCCACCTATCCACCCTACTGATTTTGTGGCCCACACAATCCTTTCATCCTTAGGACTTTGCGTTTTGTGATTTCGCGAGTCTTGTTGCACAAATTTCGGGACTTCAGTCTACGAAAAACCGAAATAGAAGTTCACGGGTAAATCCAACGGCCCCTGCAGTTTGAATATATGGCTCTAATCCTTCTGAGCTTGACCCCTCGAAAGCACTCGCTGTAACTCCCCTACTCCTCCGTGAGATCTGATGGCTCACGAGACTTCGCGAATTCTCCACAGAGAATTCCGACCATCCATCTCCTTCCTTCACAAGGACTTCTGAAACATTTTACCAAGTGGTTTTCCATGGTACTTAATCAGCTGTGACCCAACTTGCAACACCTTATCACTGTTCCAAGGCACAAAATTCCTGTGCTTCCTTCGACGGCTGTGGAGACTCTATCCCTTCTAGGTTTTCTCCAAATCTGAGTCTTGAAGAAGACTCTTGCATGCACTCCTTGTGGCAGACCTCCAAACACTTCCAAGTGTTGAACTTCCCTCAACTCTGTGCACTCCTGTAGCAGTAGTCTCTCAACAAATCATCCAGGTCACCGAACCTGAAACTATACTCGGCCTGCGCACACCTTGCACGGCTCTTGTGCCTAACTACACTTCTGTGGGAATGAGCACAAAAGCTATCTCTCCTGAGCTTCCAGAGACAAACCTCTGAACCCTTTGTCAATGCACTCCTTGCGGACAATTCGACTGCACTCCTTGCAGGAACTCTTGCTCAGATAGAGAAACAATTGAAACTCATTTCCCTTACTCTCTCTCTCACAGATTTCAAAAATTCAACAAGAAATCATTCATACATAGCATAAAAGCAATTGCATGACAGAAAGAGTAAAACATTCATGAGCATAATATTCAAAAATGCATACACAGAGAATATTTAAACACCATGAGTCTGAATCAAAGCCTCTTGTATTAATTCAGAACTTTTGTACATGGAGTTCTTCTACACATCTCTCTGCTTCTTCTCTTATATGCTCTATGCTCTCAATTGGCATAATCTCCTTCTTCTATATGTTCTATTCTTCTATTCTATGTTACAATAATACAATGAGGGTGTATATATTCTGTTTCCCTCTCTCATTCTAAACTGTCTAATCTAGAATTAAATTCCATCTACTTGCATTAACTATCATAAATGATTTCTACCTACTAAGGACGAGAGTGGATCGCTCAAGTTCCGTTTACATTTTACAAGTGTGCCTCCACTTGATGGCTTCATTAATATTTTAGGACATTTTCAAAATTTGTGTTGGGCTCTTTTCCAGCTGTCTTTTGCCTCAGCGCTGGCTCACTTGAGATGCTCCTGCATTAGTAGACTAGTATTTAGGGAAATATAATACTTATATCAGAGCGTATGGATGTATTGGGTCCCCACATATCCTACCTTGTTTTGTCCTATACCATTTAATGATTAGAGAGATTTCCTACCAGACAATGGGAACTAGTGTAACCTCTCTCCTTTTGGGCAGTAGTAAGAAGCTCTTTCCTACTTTCTCTATGAATATAGGAAGCTACAGTCTATTAAATGGTCCACACACTAGAAAAGAGGCAGAAACCTTACAGGAAATATGTTTATTCCTTGGAGAGGCAAGAGGGCACGATCCACATGAATTAGCAGTAAGTCATATTAGGTTTGTAGGCCTTACTCATTCCAATATATGTGTAGTTCATTTTGCTAAAGAGATATTCAAAGGATTCTTATTCTTTAAAGAGGTATTACAAAACTTACCTAATGATGTGGCCAGAAAAAATTTGCAATTGGAACAAAAAGAAAAGAAGAAGATCTTACAGGAACAATTTCAACTGCTTCTAGAAGAAAACTAGAAGAAGTTGCAAACCAATGAACAAGAAAAAATAAATAAAGAAAATGAATTGGAACAAAAGAGAATAAAGGCAGAGGAAGAATATAAAAGAAAAAAATTGAAAAAGGGAAATATAAAATTGAGTCCAAGCAAATCTCCAAAGAAGATGAGAAGAAGAAAAAAGGAGAGGCACTAAAAAGGCTTGTTGATGAAAGGAGAAAAAAAAGGAAGATGAGATAAAGACCCAACAATATGCTCTTAAACAAATGAAATTTGGGGAATAATCTAAGAGATTAGCTTATGAAGCAAAGGCACAGTAAAAAAAAAAAAAGGAAAGACTCGCAGTTGAAGAAAAGAGGAAAGCCGATGAAGAATCGGAATGGAAAATAAAGAAAAAATGAAGTGAGACTCAGAGAAACCCAACAATTATGAAAGTGGGAATTGTGAAAATTCCACCCTAGGAATGTACCCCTCTCATGGCCATCCTAGGTAATTCAACATTTTCCTCACAAGTACTAAATTTAGATGATGCTTTTGTAGTTGTAGGAGATTACTACTATAGTCATAAAACTAGAGGAATTGAGAAAATATCACATAAAAGGAAAAGAGGAGACACAACCAGTATCCAATCATCCACAGAGAGATTCATTAAGTGGAAGGTAGGGTCAGATCCAAAGGAGAATTCTATACAAGCCACCTATGCACTTCATGCATTTGCAAGATAAAATGAAATGTTTGTCTTTGAAGTCACTACATCATTTTGTATTGCACAAACCAAAATTGTTGATACTAAAAAGGAGATAAAAACACAAAAGGAAAATATATCTGCAGATTTCCTCGGAGCATTTGAGAAACTCCACAAGGAAGAGATTGAAAAAGTTGTGCAAGATACAAAAGGTGAACTCACTTCTAAGTTTGAAAAGATATCCAAGGTTGCAAAGATTCTTCACACAAAAGAGTTCAACAAGGCTCTGCAAACCCAAAGGGATGAAATATATGCAGAATTTGAAAAGAAAGTATAGGTGGAACGAGACTTGCACACAAAAGAGATAGAATATGTCAAACAAAATACTCTGAAGAAATAGAACAAATTAGGATTAAGCATGCTTAGGAGGTGTCCAATTTACAAACAGAACAAGATGAATCTATAGATTTTAACCTTGTACAATTATTTACTGCAAAAAAAATTTCAATAAAAGAACAAAAAATATACAATGGAAAATACACACATTACACAGAGATTTTTCGCATAGAAACTGAAACAGGGAAAACCAACATATTCTATATTCATTCACATCATACATTGTTTACAATACAATATACATATAGGAGATAGAAACATCCCAAACCCTAACCCAATGACCTGTATTAGTCAACAACCCTAATTCTTTAACCTAAAATACAAAAACATCGACAAAAAACCATGTGTCGAAAAACCTTCCAACAATGGACATGAGAATCGAGGCGACATCAAAATGAGTTAAAAAAGGTGGCACGTTTGTTGAGGAAAAAAATAATTCGGGGGTGTTTCCCCTAAACCCCAGCACAGGGGGGATATCTCCCAACTCAAACCCCCCTGCGTGCCCGACGCAACGTAGCAGTCTCTGCAGCTAGTCATGAAAATAATATAACACATACCCAACATAATCTAATAGGTTCTTTGAGAAACAGGGTTACCAGATTATGGGATTAGAGCAGGAAAAGGAAAATCTTGAAAAATATTTAGAAGAAAAAAAATCAACCACTCTTGCTTTAGAAGTTATAAGGGCAAAAGCAATGGAGCTCAATCAAAAAATTGAAGTTTGAGCAGAAAGAGTTCATATGCCTTCTCAATGATATACTGACAGATATAGACAATCAATTAAATATGGAGGATCAAATGGATGTGATCATAGATCAATATCAAAATTAAATTAATTCTTTTGATAGGATTATAGACTAGAAAGGAGTATCTAGAAATCCCCTTGACACTCTACCATTGTACTCTAGGAAGAGGAAACTAAAGGACCAAGTTTTATTTGATACATGGAAACCCTTATTGTAGGATATTCAATCTATTCAAGAGACAACAACAACGACATGTAAAAATCTATGGAACAATTCATATGACCTTCTTGAAGAATTTCGAATGAAGGTAATGCCCCCCATTGATGGAGAAACACCAACCAAGCTAAGGATAGTTGAGGTAGAAGAAAATATAGAAATCACTCAAGCAAACATAGAGCAACTGACAGAGGTAAACACGGAAATTCTAGATGAATATTTGTTGAAACCCAACAAGTTTATTATGATGACCCATAACTTCGTAAACAGGACAACACATGAGCTAAAACTAGAAGTATCTACCAATATCTGTGATGGAGGGCTAGACTTGGAGAAAATGCAATCAAATAAGATGGAAGAGATAATGAAAGATTATTCGCTCTAGAAAGAATATCAGGATAAAATGGAATCTCAATGGTCGACATCATCATAATAAATTTGTAATTGATCTGTTTTGTGTTCTATAGTATCTTGTTTGTCATACGAATAAGAATACGAAGGGATGAGCCTTAATTCTCCCCTATCAAAATGCAGTTTTGGAATGTAAAAATTCACTCTTACCTATAAAAGAGTAGACTACAATTGGAAAAGGTATTTTGGATCTATATGAATCAGAACAATACATTTACTTTATGAGGAATAGAACAAGAGACATCGATGGAAATTTTGGTAACAAATATGTGCAATTGAGACTATTCTAGTTGCATGTGTTTACTTTATGAATGTGTGGATTATAGCTTTATGAATTTGTTCTCTACTATACTTTGTATGTTCATATTACTTGGATTTTCTAGTCAATACAACAATTATATAATGAGTAGCAGAAACAACTAATTGTTCTATGCTTGTTATATTGTCACTTTAATTTACTCCTTGTATTTATGAATTAATTATTATGCAAGTAGTATTATATTTCACTGTGCTCATTATAGAAATTTTCTCCTGATCAAGATAGTTTAGTTTAAGTTATAATTGCATCTTAGTATAGCATTAGACATCATCGATTAGTTTAATCTCGAATTTTAATTCATCTGAGAAATTTTGGTTCTCATATTCATATTTAGATAATAAGTTAGAGTGGAAACCAAGCCCACATACTGGGCAGAAACGCCATCCCAAATGAGAGTGATTCTAATTGGGACTTTCCATCAGGCGTTCTCCCTTACCTATTTGATAGGTCATTAATACCCATCAATAGAAATGGCGCTAGAAGGAGGACCATCGATCTGAATGGATGCAAAGAAAACAAAAATCCCTACATGTTCTATTCTGCTTTTTAATACAACCCACTCCAATGATTCTCAACATTTTAACCATGAACACACTTTCCATCCTTTTTTTTACTCAGTGAATACTCCCGCTCATGTCTCCACTCAGTGAGGTCTTGCTCGTCCTGAGCCTATAACCCCACCACATCACAACTTTACTAGGGAAGAACTCGAAACTATTATCAGAGAAACTTGTGAACGCATAGTCACATGGAAGTGGAGTAGGAAGATCGGTTAGCCCCCAATCAACTATTTTCTACCCCATGGTTATGAAAGTCCCCCAAGGACAGACCCTTTCTTTGAAAATTATTACACCTCCTAGAAAAACCCAATCATCAAGACTCCTGAATATCACTTGTCCCAATCCGTCCAAGGCGTTTCATATATTCCAATTTCGAACTAGAGCATTTCTTGCTTGTTGGTGGCAGTGGTATACCTCCCTCTCCCCCCGATTCTCCACATCTGACACCAAGAAGTAAACCTGAAGAAAACTTTGAGGAGGTAGAAGAACCAAAATGTGAATCGGGAGAAGAGGAATAGCTACAACTAGCTCTGTATAAACCTAAAACCATGGATGGAAACAATCAGAACCCCCCACCTTATAAACCTTGGCTATTTCCTAATGCAATTGCAGTACCTGCACAACTCCATGACATGCCTAAACATCGATATAATTTCTTTCCCAAGTTCGACCCAGACAAAAAGGACTGTGTTGAAGACCACATTAATAAATTATTACTGGCAGTGCGACTCCAGAATGTTCAACACGAAGTTATTGTTTTTAGGTTATTCCCTTATACTTTTGAGAACAATTCTTCAACGTGGTTCTTTTTTCTCGAAGAAGCTTCCATCACTAGTTGGAGAATTGTTTAGATCATTTTCCTTGAATTTTTTTGGGAACACAAAACCCCAACAACATTAGTTCTAGGCCTCTCAAGGATTAAAATGGAACCTAAATAAATAGTTAAAGAATTTAATCAACGCTTCCTCACTCTAATGAAGTGAATCCCTCATGCTTCTAAACCTATTGAAAATGTCACCATTGAATTCTATACTTCATCCTTCCCCATGTCAATGGTGATGTTTGTCAAGAATGTTGAGAAAACTACCTTGGAAGTAAATTTTAAGGAAACCCTTAAAATTGAAAAGAACATGTTGAGTTTGAAAGGTATACCTGGAGATGAATCTTCTAAAGACAAAAATAATCCCAAAACCAAAGCAATTGCAACTAAAACCTCAAGAGAGAAAAAGGATATTGATTCTATGGAGATGGTATCTCTCGAGATAATTTTCAAGAAGTTATCCAATGAAATAATTGACCTTAAAAAGAACCTTGGGGAAGGCTCTTCTAATCCCAAGAAAATTTGTAAGTTCCAACCCAAGAAATATGAAATCACTCCTTCTTCCAACAAGAATGATCTGAAAATGAAAGGCTTGAGTCTCTTTAAAAATGCAAGTGAAATTCGTATGTGCTTGGGTAATAGGATCAAGTAACAAACACATAAAAATTAATGAGTTTTTTTACTTAATCATGAGTAGCATAAACAGTCATAAACAACCATCAAAATACACACATTAACATAGAAAAATGATAGAGTTCACCCCTCTCTTGGGATACATCTCCTGGTCCATCTTCCGATGGATCATTTTCATCAATTCTCAAAGTGTCAAAATCAGTGATTTACAATGCTCAAAATGAGAATCAAATGGCTTCAATGGCTCCAGAACATCCAAAAACCCCTAGTTGGGCTCTTCTTGCACCTGGTTTGGCCAAAAACTGAGTTGGAATCACTCCCTAGAAGTTTCTCCCATTTCTTTGTTGTCTTTGATCCTCCAAAACACACCCAGAATGATTGAACCTAGCTTATGGGAATTTCTCATGCCAAAACCCAACTCCTCCATCATCTCCGGCATGTGGGAGAAATTGGTGCATCATTAGTGCGCTATCCCCTTTTTCCAGTGGAGGTCATGGGCGTATGTCCCCCATGTGCCCATGTCCTAGGTGCTAAACCCGATTTTGTTGGCAAGCTGGAACCGTGTGTTGGCTTAGTCGTTGGATACCGTGACATGTGGAAAATTCAGTGGATAGAGCCATTGCAACCCCGGGCGTTGTGTGCTATGGTCAAGTGGAAAGGTCATATGGTAAGTGGTAAGTCCAAGGGTTAGGGATAAGCCCTGGCCCAGACGTTGCCCTACCAAACACCAGAGAAAACTTAAATACATAGTGTGAAAATAAGGGTTAAGAAACATAGTGTGGGTAGGCTAGTAGCTTGGCCCTTTCCAAGTTGCTTTCCACCTGTCCCCGGAGGTCACGGGTTCGACCCCCGTGGACTCCAACCCAATATTTTATGCAATGGATGGGGTACCATGTGGCATCCCATGTCTAGGCCACGTGGCACCATAAAAAATTTCCACATACACGCCACGTGTCGCAGCCCAGTTGTTCCATCACATATGTTGGTCACCTGCCACGTCGACCTCTGCCATGTCAGCCTCTTCCACATCAACCTTTTCCACGTGTTAGTATGGCCACCTGCCACGTGTCTAGTATGGCCTTTCCATGTCATCAGTACGGCCCTACCACGTCAGCACTGTACGGACTGTACAGTCAACAAAATTTTGCATGTTTGGAAAAATAGACAGAATGTGATATCTCTCTCATACAACATATGTTTAAACCCATTCAATTTGAATTGGGATCGTGAGGACGAGGCCTATGTAAAATTCTATTTCGAAGCAATTCTTAGCACTTTAAATTTTTAGCATATTTTGATATCCTGGATCACTCCTCCCCATTGGAAAGCTTTTGGACCTCCAAAAGACTAATTTCAGTCTATCTGAATATGAGTGTACAGTTTCCTCACCTTTCCAACCTCAATCCACTTGGCCTTGCTTGGATTTTTTCCTTTAAGACCAACTCGAAGCTATTTCGCATTCTCTCGTTTTGAAGTTCTCATCCTCCTCTCAAGGATTGTATCTTCATGCAGTTCTGAAAGATATTTCAGCAAGAAATCATCTATGGAAGGAATATGAACATTCTCTCCTTGGTCATCAATCAAAGGAGGCTCATACAATCTCAGATAATCAACATTAACCACTTAATACATTTGCATATAAGGAGGCAAATCCAAACGAAAGGCATTGTTACCAATATTTTCAAGAATCTTGAAAGGTCCATATCTAATTGGTTTATGTTTTTTACCTTCTCCTTTAAGCCTCTATTTGATAATGTAAATCCCAACTTCATCTCCAACTTGGAAATTGTGATCAACACGATGCTTTCCATGTCTTGTCTTGTACTTGGCTTGGCTCTTTTCCAATTCTTCTTGTACCATTTGATGCAGTAATTGAATTCGTTCAATGAACTTCTTTGCCCTATCAATTTCATATTGACCATCAATATCAATATCTTTCTCAAAGATAAAATCTAAAGGATATTTTGGCAAATAACCAAAACATGCCTCAAATGGAGATGTTTGAGTTGAAGAGTGCTAAGCCCAGTTGTAAGCATGTTGAATGTAGTGTAAGTGCTCATCCCAAAGCTTAGGATGTTTGTTTCAATAACCATGAAGAAGATGCACTATTTTTATATTAACCACTTATGTTTGGCCATCAGTTTGTGGATGAAAAGTTATGCTCTTTTTCATCTTGGTTTCCATGAGCGCCCATAAGCTTGACCAAAATTTCCCAATAAATCATTAATCTCGATCAAAAATAATGGATTTAGGAAACCCAGAATATACCCAAACATGCTGAAAGAACATTAGTGTCTTTTTCTCAGTTGTAACATGCTTCTTATAAGGCATCAAAATACACATTTTGTTGAAATGGTCAACCACAACATAAAGATAATCATGATTTTTTTTATACATAGGTAGACCTCCTACAAAATCCATGGAAATGTTTTCCCAAGGAAGTGAAGGAACCGGAAGTGGACTATACAAACCCAACTTTGTATTTCTAGGCTTGCTTGTAGCACATAAATAACACCCTCTTACATATCTTGAAACACTTTTTTTCATTTTAGGCCAATAGCAATACCTTTGCAAATTAGCCATTGTCTTGCCTACACCAAAGTGACTAGCAATAAGAGAAGAATGAGCTTCTGTTATGATGTTGACTCTTTCACCCTATGGAATACATAGCTTGCCAATATGATACAAAATCTTATCATGCACATGGTAATCCAATTCCTCAACTTGGTCGGAATGACACAAAGTTGCATAAACCTCTTTAAAATCAGCATCTAAAACACATTGTTCAACATAGCTCTCATGCATGGTAGAATTATGCTTAAGAATAACTGAACCATTAACAATAGGCCTAGAAAGAATATCAGCAACTTTGTTATAAATGTATTTCTTATACCTTATAAATAAGTGGAATTGTTGTAGAAAACCCATCCATATGAAGTGCATTGTTTGTTGTAGATTTGTTTGTGATTGTAAGTATTGCAATTGTTGATGATTTGTGTGAATGATAGCTTCTTTTACCAACAAACAATGTTTCCATTTTTTCACACTTTGCACCAATGCATACAACTCCTTATCATAATTAGGATAGTTAATCACAGCACCATTAAAAGTTTTAGAATGAAAACAAATGGGCTTACCATGTTGTAACAAGACTAATCCCATTGCATAATTGTTTGCATCTGTTTGGATCTAAAATGGTTGTCTCAAGTTAGGAAGTGCAATAACTGGAGATGAACTAATCTTCTCCTTCAATGCATCAAATTTTTTTTGTTTCTTGCCTCCCTATTGGAAAACTTTTTTGATGCTTGTCATTGCATGTAATGGAGCTGCAATTGAAGAGAAGTTAGCAATAAACTTTCTCCAATATTGGATTTCTCCCAAAAAGCTTCTTACCTCTCTCACATTGTTGGGCTTGGGCCAATCCAAAATGACTTTGACCATGGAAGGATCAATTTTCATTTCTCCTCCTCCAACAATATGTCCCAAGTAAACAAGTGAGTTCTTTCCAAACTCACATTTAGACATCTTCAAAAAAACAAATTCTTTCTTTAAGACATCCAAAACTTTCTTTACATGCATAACATGCTCTTCACAAGATTTGCTAAATATCAAAATGTCATCCAAGTATACAATCACACAATCATCAAGAAAAGGCCTTAAAACATCAATCATGACTCTCATGAATGTAGCAGGAGCATTACAAAGTCCAAATAGCATTACCATATACTCAAACAAACCTTGCTTTGTTTTGAAAGTTGTCTTCCAAGTGTCTCCTTCAGCAATCTTAATCTGATGATATCTACTTCTCAAATCCAATTTACTAAAATACTTATCATATTTCAATTGATCAAGCAAATCGTCAATTCTAGGAAGAGGATAACGATTTTTTATTGTAATCTTGCTCAAGTCCCTGAAATCTACACACATGCACCATGCACCATCTTTATTTGGCACTAAAACAATTGGTGATCCACATGGAGATGTGCTTGGCATGATGACCCCTTTTTCAAGAAACTCTTGGATTTATTTTTTAATTTCAGCATTCTCCATGACTGACATCATGTACATACCAATGTTTGGAAGAGGACAATCTTGTTGCAATTGCATCTCATGTTGGATAGCCCTTTTTGGAGGCAGTTCTTTTGGTTCCTGAAACATCTCATCATATTGGTTAACAACCTCATATAAATCAGATTTCAACTTTGAATCACAACCTTGGAAATCTTCTTTTTCAACATTGTCTTTGGGTTTGATCATCAATAGGAAAAAATTCTTACTAGCATTGACTAATCTCTCCATTTGTCCAGCATTGACAAGTGACAAATTCAGCTTCTTTGTATGTGCTCTAACAATGTACTCAATTCCATTTTTAAACAAATGATACTTGTTCTCATGATGATGAAATATGGCTCTCCTATCATATAAGTATGGGATTCCCAACACAATACCAGATATATCCAATGGAATAAAATCAATCTCTACCTCATCTATAAAGTTTGCAGTGATGGAAAATCTAAGTTTACACCTTGTCACGTGCAATTTGGCATTGTCACATATCCATCCTAGAGGGTATGTTTTAGTATGTGGAGTAGTTTCCAATTTTATTTTATTGACAATGTCTTCATATATGAGGTTTGCTTGAGATCCAGTATCAAAAAGAGTATCTATCTTGGTATGCTTTGAAATAACCCTTATGTGGAAGATCTTTATTCTTTGTTTTTCATGTTGAGTTTCATTGAGGCTACTATTACTTGAAGAACTAGTACTTGCAATAGAATCCTTACCTTGAAAACCCATGGTTGTAATCTTTGTTTCATCAGCCGAATCAAAACCTCAATCATGTTGCGTAGTTGCAGTAGTCTTTGGTTTCCCCTTATGGCTGAAATTTTTGGGTTTCATTTCAAAATGAAGTTTCCAATAATGGTCTTCATCTTGGCCATCCTTTGAATAGTGTTTACATGAGATTTTCTCTCCCTCTTTCTTGACTGAAGTATTATTTCTTCTATTTCCTTTGAATTTCCTCTTTACCTTGTCTCATTTAATAAAAGGCTTCTTGTTTCCCTCTTGAGGTTCATTCGTCCCTCTTTCTTCCAAATGAGTTGCCTATACACAAAATTCATCTAGACTTGTAGAGTTAAACATAAGTATTGTGTGCCTCAAGTAGCTATGCAATTCTTCCATATATTTGAGTAAATTTTCTTGAGAAGATAAATCTATACCCAAAATCAAAGCTCTTCTTCTAAACTCTTGAGTGTAGCTTTGAACACTTTGCCCTTTAGCTTGTCTAATTTTTTTCCAATCCATAATACCTTTCTGCATGCATTCTAATGGATACAATTTTCTTTTAAGTGCAACAATAAAATCATTCCAAGAGGATAAAACTTTACCATGTTTCTTCATGTCCTCTTGAGTTTTGGCTTCCCACCAAATGAGTGATGCACTTTCCAATCTAAGAGAAGAAAGTTGAATCTTAGTTTCATCATATTTGATTCTTTGTATCATAAAATACACTTCAATCTAACAAATCCAGTTATCCAATTTCTCAGCATTTACCTCTCCATTGTACATAGGAAATTCAAAATTAATATCAAGCTTAATCAAAGGAGTTTGTAGAGGAATTTTACCATGTTATTTTAAAAAATTTGGAGGTGGTTGTGAAATGGTAGAAGAGGTGGAAGATGGAGGTGAAGGAGGTGGAGTATCACCATTCCCTCCATTTCCCTTTGGAGTTTTATCACCACTATCTACATTAACCTTTGGAGGGTTTGATCTTTCACCTTGCAATATTTCATTTCTTTCTTCAAATAAAACTTTCACCATCTATGTCATATCATAGAAATCTTTTCTGAAAGTTCCATCCTCTAAAGTAAGATTTTCATGACTCTCCTCATGATCCATACTTGGTGAATATCTCCTTGAAGCTTGAGGTGATTGTGTAGTTCTCCTTCTTGACAATTGAGAACTTGGATCTACAAGTTGACCTTCTCCTCTTGTGAGATTCAACCTTGTAAGCATAAAAAAAAAAACACTTGCAAACAATCAAACCTTCAAAAACCTATGCTTTGATACCAACTTGATCTAAAAATTGAAGGCTTGAGTCTCTTTAAAAATGCAAGTGAAATTCCTATGTGCTTGGGTAATAGGATCAAGTTACAAACACATAAAAATTAAAGATTTTTTTTACTTAATCATGAGAAGCATAAACATTCATAAACATCCATCAAAATACACACATTAACACAAAAAAATAATAAAGGAGCTCACCCCTCTCTTGGGCTACATCTCCTGGTCCAGCTTCCAATGGATCATTTTCATTAATGTTCAAAGTGTCAAAATAAATTATTTACAATACTCAGAATGAGAAATAGATGGGTTCAATGGCTCCAAAACATCCAAAATCCCCTAGTTGGGCTCTTCCTGCACCTCGTTGTTGATTAATTGGGTTGATTATCATTGATGTCAACCTTTGAAGAAAGTCCATAGCACAAAGGTTTGGGTAATGGACCCTAGTTTGTTTGATGGATAATGGTATGATGTTTTATATATTTACAGGTAAGACTATTCTATATGGATAGTACATGTCATTCAATTTCCTGTGTTATGTGGAATGTCACATAACTCCGCACGGTTAGAGAGTTATGGCCATGTGAAGTTGGAGAATCTTCATGAGTCATATAGAAGCCCCAAAAGGTCAAAGTAGTCAAAGTGTTCGCAAAGAAGAAATTATTTAAATAATAAAGTGAAGTGATGAGTGTACTATAAGTCAAAGAGGATGCAAAATAAATTATTTAAATAATAAAGTTAATGGAGAACTTACTAATTATGGAAAGTGGTTAAGTTAAGTGGACAAGTGGTTATAAGTGGGTTAGACCTAAAATAAAGAAAGTGGTTTAAGAGACTTTAGAAGGTAAATAATAAAGTGAAGTGATGATTGTACTATAAGTCAAATTGGATACAAAATAAATTATTTAAAGAATAAATTTAATGGAGAAATTACGAAGTGGACAAGTGGTTAGAAGTGGGTTAGCCCTAAAATAAGGAAAGTGGTTTAAGATGGTTAGAAGGTAACCCCTTGAGGAAGCTACATAAAAGTATAAATAAGAGGAAAGGGTCTCTCATTTTAATCACACTTGAGCATATTGAATAGCTACAAGTGAATGAGGTAACCAAAGGATATCTAAGCCAAATTTCAGAGGGAAGGTGAAGTAAATAAGGCTGAAATTCAATGGAGGATAAATTCTTTTGATGATGTTTTCTAAGGTATGTTATTTACAAGTCATCTCACCATTTTCGCAATACCTTTTTTTCTAGAATGATTCAGAATGTGAAATTGGGAGGTCATTGAGGAAACATATCAAAGTAGATGTGATGAAATTTTCAGGTTGTGGGTCGTTGTATTTTTGGAGTTACACTCTGTGGAAAATAGGGTTTGTGGCTAGTCCTGAAACTAGTATAAAACAGGTGTTTCAAGTAAAAATGTCATAACTTCTTCATAATAGATCCAAATTTAGTAAGACCAAATGTATTGATTAGAGTACATTTTGTAGTATTTTGTGTACCATTTTCAAATCCATACAACAAATATTTTGTGTGGGGCACACACTACAAGTTCGCTCTCTAGAATAATCCATAATTCAACTAGGTATGTCATTTTTTCTATAACTCCTTTTCTGAGAGGTTCCAAGTAGTGAAACCTAGAGGAATTACATAAAAAACATTGAATAACATTGTGTACTATTTTCAGATATTTATTCATTACATGTACATAGTTATGATTATTTCAAGTCAGGGTTGTTGACTAATCCAATATTAGTCATGTGAGACTAAAGTAAAGTTTGATGAAAATGATAGTCTCTTTATTAAGGATGGTTTGTAGGTATGTGATCATATACACTGGGTCTATTAAAGAGTTACAAATCACATTTGTATGATGAAATTGATGAGGGCTTTTTCTTTAGGTACATGTTGGGTACATGGTTGAGACAAGTAGTTGATGAGTTGGCATATACATGAGGTGTATAGTTGATGATGTTGGTACATATTTGTGAGTCATAGTTTATGTGTATTTGATGCATGATTGGTACATATTTGGTGCATGGTTGATGCACTCGTTGATGTTACAGGTTGAGGTATAGGTTGGTGCATGGTTGATCCACTTGTTTATGGTACAGGTTGAGGTACAGTTTGATGTATGGTACATGTTGGAACAAGTTATTGGTACAGATTGTTACAGGTTTATTGGTACATGTTTATAACAGTCTATCTCACAATGATAGTGTGACAGTGGTTCCATCATTCTACTTCTACGTCAGGGTGATTGGACAGGGCAAGGATAGGTAGTTGTATCCACCTTCTGGTTGTAGCTGGAGAACATAGGGGGTTGTATCCTCCTTCTGGTTGTAGAAAGAGAATTGGGGAGTTGGAGCTTCCCTCAGGTTGTAGCCTGAGAAACTAGGGGGTTGTAGCCTCCTTCTGTTTGTAGCTAGAGAATTGGGGAGTTAGAGCTTCCTTCAGGTTGTAGCCTGAGAAACTAGGGGGTTGGAGCCTCCTTCTAGTTGAAGCTGGAAAACAAAGGAAGTTGGTTCCTCCAATGAATGTATTTCTTAAAGACATATAAGAAAAAACATTATGTGGTTTTCTCCCAATTTGGGTTTCCACGTAAAAACATTGGTGTACTATGTATGTGTATGATTACTCATTTGTTCATTGTTTATTTACTCTGCAACTATTGTATGATAATACTACATTGATATAACACTTGCATTTTGTGGTTTAAAATGATTATTTCTCTATTACTAATTCACCCCCCTCTCAGTAATCCAACAAATGGTATCAGAACAGGTTCCTTCAGGAAACAGTTTAACCACTAGAAGGAGATCATGGATTATTTTGAGAATGGAGTACTGATGTTTAATGGTCATAATGGTTTAAAGTATGATATGTGGAGCAGAAGGACGAAAGTGTTTTTACAGGCACAGAGACATTATATTTGGCTATCAATTGTTATAAGATATGATAGTTCAAAAGGGAAAAATTGCATCCAAGAAGGAATTGAATAAGAATAAAAAAATAGCAATGGATTTCATCTGGGAAGGATTACCTAATCCGGTAAAAGAAAAGGTTGGTAAATGTTCATCATCCAAAGAACTTTGGGATAAGTTACATGACATATATTCTTCACCCATCGCAAATTCATAAAATCTCAAAGAAGATGTAGATATAGATCAAGAAGAATTATGTTCACCATGTCAAACAGATTCAGAAGATGAAGAGTACATAATCACCAGAGGTATGTTGTTTTGCTTCAATTATGAAAAGCGTGGACATCTTGAAATAGAATGCCATAAAGGAAATGAGACAAAAAAACTAATTGAAAAGGAAGACAATCATGAAGAAGAATTTATTAGTGTTTTAGATGAACTAAGAGAAGAAAATAAGTCACTCAAGAAATAATTAATGAAACAAAAGGAAAGTGTTCACATTTTTGAATAATCCCAACAGGTCATCGAGAACTTAAGAACTCAGCTAGAAGAAGCTAGAAATATTGAAGAAAATCTTGAATATCAAAAGCAGCACAGAAGGAAGAAGCAGGAATGAGAGACAATATAATTATAGATCATCTTAAGGGAGGAACTAATTATCTAAACCAACATGAGGCAAAATTTGGTCAAGAAGAGGAAGGACTTGAAGAAGAAATAATTACATTAAAAATATAGCTTGAAGAAGCAAAAAGAACAGAAGAAGTCATGAAGTCTCAGATAATGAAGAAAGAAGAAGAGGTTGAGAGGCTTGAATAAGAAGTTGTCACATTGAGAAGTAAAATCGTCAAGCTCAACAAGATGTTGAAGAGACAGAAACATTCACATTAGTTATAGAGAATGAAGAGAAGCACTCTAGGTTGCTAGAAAAGAATAATGAAGAAAATATAAATAGTTATGCAGAAGTAATCAAAGGAAGGAATCATGGTCAACCAGAATCTAAGAAAAATATTGAAGATACATCTTCAAGAAGACCATCCATGTTCAAGCCAAAAAGAAGCTTCAATCATGATCATGATCAGTCAAGGCAGAAATTCAGAAGGACTACACCACAAAGAAGATCATTCACTCCCAGTATGCAAATTCATTTTATGGTTATTGTTTTTATTGTACTAATTTTGGACACAAGGTTGCAGATTTCAGGGACTATAACGTTCAAGAAAGAAATGCCTATGTGGCCCCACGTAACATTGAATGTTACAAATGTCATAACTATGGACACATAACTAGTGACTGTAGATGCATGATCGATACTTCCATGAAAGAGAACATTGATATCAGATATAAGAAAGTATGGATAAGAAAACAGGAAAAACAGGTGAACAAAGACCAGGTCCCAGAGATCGCAATATTGGCAATAAAATAAGATGAAGAAAATTCTACAGAGAAAAAGAAATATGTCAGATACATAAAGGTTTGGAAAATAACTGAAAGACAAGAAGGACATGTAAATAAGAAATAGGGTCAAGAGATTTTACTTTCATGCATTGTAGTGAAAGATGAATCCACAGATAGAAAGAAATAAGTCAGATCTTAGAGAGATGATGAATCTACCAATGAAGATGATGATGAATACACATCCGAGCAGGAATTTTTTTGAGCCATCCGGCTTAGAGACTCCCAGGTAATATGAATATTATATAGGGGGAGTCTATGCGATAGTTGTGATAGACCAAAGAACCATCCTTCGAATAGCTTGCAGATTTTGAGTAGACAAATCCAGAAAAGTCAGTGAGTAGAAGTATAGTAACAAATGGGTCAATATTATGGATATTTGTGCAGTAGAGCCTTGGACAGTATGGATAGAGATGGATTTGTAAGAACACTTAGTAGGTTTGGACAGATATATGACAGTGGATGAGTGAATGGATTCTGTTAGCGTCAGAAGTCACTCCTGGATTGCTTGCAGGAGCAGAGCCCAACGCCCATCAGTTTTATGTCACGATTTGTTTAATGGGGTGATCAGATGGGTAAAGACTCAAGAAAATATAGCTTTAACTCGGTAAACTGGGCCTGGTATGTAGAAAGTAAGGGAGGTCTTGATCCAACTTCTGTCAGTAAATGATTAAAGGGTGGAAGAAGGAAGACTTGTGAGAAGGGTGAGCAAGACTGCCTCGGGCAATAGGCCTTTGGAAGCTTGAGGACGAAAAACTCAGAAGCCAAGATCCTCTTGGTCCAGAGCTTCAAGGAGATGAGGGGTGACTCGACTGAATCCTTCAATTCCAAGTCATTTCAGCGCTGAGAACATCACAAGAACTGATTAGAAACAATGTGACTATTACAGTGATCCAACCTACATCATCCTATAACAGCCACAACTCGACTGGATTCTCCAATTCCGAGTTGTTCTAACATAGTAAACAAAGAAATGGAAGGGAAGCTGACATCCATAAAGTAAGAAATCTCAAATTCCTTATACATTAACCAGAGAGACCAGCGCTTCATCAAAACTTTACAATCGAGAGCTTAGCTCGACCATCGATCCCTTACAAAATACAAAGACTGAGTCTATATACTCAGGAAAATTCACCTCACAGAGGCGTGTCTAGTCACCCCAAACTTGGTGTCCCTTCAGTCAAACTCGTACTGATATATTTTTTCAAGCGCCACCTTAACTACGCATGGCTCCTGCAAGGAGGGTAGCTGAGCCATTAAGTGTTGGGCTAGCGTGCGCAAACTTCTCTGTCTAGTTGAGGACTTCGGCATGGTTTCTTTGAGAAAATCTATACACAGGACCTCTTCGAGCAGACGGCTTGCTAGACCCTCCATTCCCCTCACTTAATGAATGAAAGGAGGTTTCAACCACGCTCTCTTGCCTTCATTTACTTCAATCCTAGAAACAGTATTGAGATCGGGTCTGATGGTGCCTGGAGATCGCGATGATCCCCTCTGTAACTGAACTCGGTGCCTTTGGCCTTCTTTACGCAGCTCCTTTCTCTCCCCAAGTGACCATGGGCTATGACCATGTGCTTATTCCCAATGCGCTTTCAGCGTTCGTGAATGGGAAGGAGCTATTCCTGCAATTTGAAATCGCGATGAGCGAAACGCCGAGACGGCTCAATCCGGTGCCACGCATCCCTCTGAGATCTGACAGTCTTCAACTCACCCGACGCTGTTGTGGGCCTAGGTTTGGGACTCTCCCGGCATCTCGTGCGTTGGAATATAATGGAGCTGCTCTTTACGCCTTGGAGTCGCGATGCGAGACACACCGAGATGGCTCAGTTTTCCACCATGTGTCCCCTTTGGATGGATGGTTGAAAAGGTTTCGTGATACCGCGAGCCCTGCTTTTGGCACTATCAGGGTTCGGGGTTTCGCTATGTAGAACAACATGAAACTCTCACCCCTCGAACTCCCGAATGTTGAAACGCTGACACGACTAGATCTCGCACCACACGTCCTCTGGATGGACGGCTGCAATTCTCCCCTGCACACAATATGGGCGTGATCTATGGTATTAACTTCGACGCAACTTCCTATTCACGATTTCCCGCCAACCATTGATCTGCTTATATGGATGGATCCATACCGTTGACACTATAATCATGTCCGCTCGCTTGATTTTAAGTCCGAAAAGGACTTTTCCTGTGCGCTGCACTTGGGCGCTCCTCATGCAACCTGCAGACCTGGATGTCCTGATGCTGAAGACAAGTAATGTTGCTAACATTAGGATCCATGGGGGATAGACTCGTCCCTGTGATGCTCTAAGGACTCATTTTGCAGTTCCAGTGCCTTGATGTTGGTCTATGGAGTTACTTACTAAGCCGAAACAATAAAAGTAAAAACAAAGAATAGAAAGGACAATATTTACAAAACATAGGAGCCACTGAAGGCTCAGACAAAAGATTTTTTAAGAAAATGCCCATTTACTGGGCTGCTGAAAACTTCTTCACCCTCCAAATCCTGCAACCTGTACGTGTTATTTCAGAAAGTCTCGGAGATTATGAAAGGCCCGACCCACAGGGCTTCAAATTTTCCATGTTTTCCCTTGTCTTGCTTAGGAGCATCCCATTTCAGCACCGGGTCTCCTATCTGGAACCGCTCCTTCTTGGCCTTCTTATCGAAAACCTTCTTGATCCTTTGTTGATGGTCTTAAATTCTGTCTATTACCTGCTCTCTGGCCTGCTGGACTTCTACCAGTTGATGAATCCTTTTGACTATGTCATTGGGCTCCTCTTGATAATCCTGGAAGAATTTAGCTACAGGAATGGCCAGTTGCGAAGGGAAGACAGCTTCTGCTCGGTAAACTAACTGGAAAGGGGAGATGCCTATAGATCTCTTTGTATTCACCCGATCGGCCCATAGAGCGAATTTCAGCTTTGAACTCCAAGCTTTTTTGTTGTCATCCAACAATCTTTTGATGATTCTTATCAGGCTTTTGTTGGAGGATTCTGCTAAACTGTTGCCCTGTGGATAATACGGGGTGGAGTGAATCAGTTTGATCCCGAACTATTCACAGAACTTGGCTAATGGCTCAGACCCAAAAGTGGCTACATTATCAGTGACAATCTTATTTGGGCAGCCGAACCTTGTGATGAGGTCCTCCAAGAACCCAATGATTACTTTATGGGAAGCACTCCTGGTAGGGATAGCTTCAATCCACTTGGTAAAGAAATCTATAGCATTCAGGATCCATCTATGCTACCCACTGGAAGCAGGGTGGATTTCTCCAATGAAATCTAGGCCCCACTGCTAGAACAGTCTTGAAACAACTACAGGTTGTAAAGGCAGAGACTTGAGCTGTTGTTTTCCTGCAAATATTTGACATTGGATATAGGCTCTAACTCCTCTGTGGACATCAGCGAACAAGGTAGGCTAGTAGTACCCGGCTCTGAGAATTTTGTGGGTTGTGGCCTTCCAGAAATGGTGCCCTCCACATAGGCTGCTGTGAAATTCAACCATGATCCTGTCGGCCTCTTGTGAATTCATGCATTTTAAAAGTACCCCTAGGGGGTCTTTCCAATATAAAATTTGATCGATAAGGCAGTATCTGACTGCCTTGAGCTTCATAGATCTTGCTTTGTTTCTTTGCAGGTCGTCTAGAGGCCACAGCTATTGCAGAAAGCATATGACATCTTTATACCAAGGACATCGAGCCAATGGGGTCTCCCTTTGAGGGTCTATGTCAGACAATCGATCCTGCTGAATACCTGAGCATTTGTTGATGAAATTTATCCCCAAATCTTGGTAATTGGCTTCAGCCAACAGCTTGGCTAAACCTTGACCCTTGATTAATTTGGTAGGCTTTATTTCCAGGTCAAATTCCAGAATTTTGGCGATCCACTTACTCCTCTTCCCGTCTATGTCAGGCTGAATAAGAATTTCTTTAATAGAAGCTGAGGGGACATAAGCGATGACCTTTGAGTGTAGGACATAAATTCTGAATGCCTTGAGAGCCTTTACCAGGGCATAGGCCTGCTTCTCCATAGCGTCATACCCAACTTTGGCATCCCTCAATGCTCGACTGAAATAAGTGATAGGCTGCTCAAGTCCAACCTCGTTTGTTTGTAAAAAAACAACAGCCACCGTGTCAGATGAGGCAAAGGAGAAAATAAGGAAATCGTTTGAGTAGTCGGGGCTAGTAAGCACAGGGGCATCTGTCAGGGCCTTCTTTATTTGCTCAAAGGAATGTCGCGATTCAGAAGTCCACCTCACTTCACTTCCTTTCCTTAACATGGTTGTTATAAGTTTTACCTCCTCAGCAAAGTTAGGCACAAACCTCCTCAGAAAATTAATCTTACCAAGGAAGGATTGGACCTCCTTCTTGGACCTCGGGACTGACAAGGCTTGTATTGCCTCAACTCTACTAGGGTCAATCCTGACTCCTTCCGCTGATACTATGTGGCCTAGCGATTTTCCCTCCTGCATGGCGAACAGATAATTCTTGGGGTTTAATGAAATGCCAAAACTCCTGCATTTCAGGAAAACTTTCCTGAGATGATGACAATTTTCTTTATCCGACTTTGAAAACACTATGATGTCATCCAGATAGATAACCACAAATTTATCCTTTCCCCAACGAAAGCTATGTCCATGGCACACTGGAACATTGCCCCTGCGTTCATTAATCCAAACGGCATCTTGGCATACATGAATGTGCCCCATGGAGTGGTGAATGTTGTCTTTTCCCTATCCTCAGGCAGAATAGAGACTTGATTGTAGCCAGAGAAACCATCAATCATGGACATCCTGGAAGCTCTTGCTACCCTCTACAGTATATGTTCCATCTTTGGTAAGGGGTAGTTATCCTTTCGTGAGCTTTTGTTCAGGTTTCTGAAGTCTACACAGAGCCGGATCTCTCCATTCTTTTTCCTTACTAGCACCAAGTTGGCCACCCACTCTGAATATCTCAATGGCACAATGATCTGAGCTTGAAGCAGCTTCTTCACTTCCCTCTCCATGATAGGCAGCAGCATAGGATTGATCTGTCTCAGCTTCTGCCTAAATGGCTTTGCCTCCTCTTTTAATGGGATTTTATGCTCAATGACAGAGGTGTCATAGGTTTTGAGGTCTTCATAGGTCCAGGAGAAAACATCAGCAAATTCCCTCAAAAGTCCAATGTATTCAGACCTCTACTCCTTTGTCAAAATTCTTGACAATTTGACAAACTTGGGCTCACTCTCAATCCCAATGTTGCATTGAATAGTACCAGTGTCATCCTCCGAGGTATCCCCTTTTAATGACACATCATTTCTATCAAAAAGTCTTTCCAAAGGAACCATCCCTCTTGGAATATGATTGTTGGGCAGCTGCACAATGTTACGCTCTGCAATCTTATTCAGAAAATTACCCCCATCAAGCTCTTCTTCGGAGACAGAGTCTTGGTCGATATGCATCTCTGAAAATTCTTCGACAGTCTGCAAGAATTTTTTGATCTCAAGATCATCCTCGAATACCTTCCAATGCTTGACGTTGTCAGGTATGGAGGGCCTGTATTTTATGTCCACATCATATTTGGATTTGGGTGGCAAGGGTACTTTGAAATTTCCTGCTGAGGTAGACAAGGAATCTGCCATTGTGTTCTCCTCTCTTGGGATGAAAGAGATGTTAAATGCTGAGAAGAAACTGTCAATTAGGTCCCATACCTCATTTCTGTAACTTCTGAGTCGAGGGTGCTTAGCCTAATAAGCGTTTCTGATCTATTGGACCACCAACTCTGCATCACCGAACACTGCTACCTCCTGAATTCCCATTTCCCTTGCAGCTCTTAACCCCAGGACAAGAGCTTCATACTCTGCCACATTGTTGGTAGCTTCAAATTCTAATTTGTATGACAGAG
>JZKD02S1635187.1:15847-33267 GCA_000966675.3 Picea glauca | reverse complement strand
AGTTTATGTGTATTTGATGCATCATTGGTACATATTTGGTGCATGGTTGATGCACTCGTTGATGGTACAGGTTGAGGTATAGGTTGGTGCATGGTTGATGCACTTGTTTATGGTACGAGTTGAGGTACAGGTTGATGTATGGTACATGTTGGCACAGGTTATTGGTACAGGTTTACAACAATATATCTCATAGTGATAGTGTAATAGTGGTTCCATCATTATACTTCTACATCAGGGTGGTTGGACGGGGCAAGGACAAGTGGCTGTATCCACCTTCTGGTTGTAGCCGGAGAACATAGGGGGTTGTAGCCTCCTTCTGGTTGTAGCAAGAGAATTGGGGAGTTGGAGCTTCCCTCAGGTTGTAGCCTGAGAAATTAGGGGGTTGTAGTCTCCTTTTGGTTGTAGCCAGAGAATTGGGGAGTTGGAACTTCTTTCAGGTTGTAGCCTGTGAAACTAGGGGGTTGGAGCCTCCTTTCAGTTGCAGCTGGAAAACAAAGGAATTTGTGATTCCAATGAATGTAATTCTTAAAGACATATAAGAAAAATCATTATGTGGTTTTCTCCCGCTTTGGATTTCCACATAAAAACACGTGTACTGTGTATGTGTATGATTTCTCATTTGTTCATTGTTTATTTACTTTGGTATTATTGGATGATAAAAATACATTGATATAAAACTTACATTTTGTGGTTAAAAAGGATTATTGCTATATTACTTATTCACCCCCTCTCTCAGTAATCCAACACTGGTTTGGAAAACAAATGATTTGGAATCACTCCCTGGAAGTTTCTCCCAATTCCTTGTTGTCTCTCGTCCTCCAAAATGTACCCAGAATGACTGAACCTGGCTTCTGGGTGTTTCCCATCCCTAAACCCAGCCCCTACAGCATCTCAGGCACATGGGAAAAATTGATGCATTGTTATTGTGTTGGCCCCTTTTTTTTACGGAGGTCATGGGCGTATGTCCCCCATCTGCCCACGTCCTAGGCTCTAAACTCAGGTTCATTGGCAAATTGGAACCGCGTGTTGGCTTGACCATTGGATACCATGACATGTGGCAAATCCAATGGATAGATTCGTTGCAAACCCACATGTTGTGTGCTATGGTCAAGTGGAAAGGTCATATGGTAAGCGGTAAGTCTAAGGGCTGGGGCTAAGCCCCGACCCGGACGTCGCCCGACCAAACACCAGAGAAACATTAAATACATAGTGTGACACTAAGGTTTGATAAACATAGTGTGAGTGGGCTGGTAGCCCGGCCCTTGCCAAGTCGCTTGCCACCTATCCTCTGAGGTCGCGGGTTCGACCCCCGCGGACTCCAACCCAATATTTTATGCAATGGAGGGGGTGCCACGTGGTATCCCATATCTAGGCCATGTGGCACCATACAATGTTCCATGTACATGCCATGTGTCGCAGCTCGATTGGTCCATCACATATGTCAGTCACCTGCCACGACGACCTCTCCCACGTCATCACTTGCCATGTCAGCCTCTACCACATGTCGGTATGGACACCTGCCACGTGTCCAGTAAGGCCTTTCCACATCAGCAGTATGTCCCTGCCACATCAGTAGCACGGACCTGCCATGTCAGCACTGAACAGATTGTACAGTCAGCAAAATTTTGTTTGTTTTGCAAAGAGGAAAGAACGTGATATCTCTCTCATATGACATTTTTTTGAACCCGTTCAAATTGCATTGGGATCGTGAGGATGAGGTCTATGCACGAGTCCATTTCGAAGCAATTCCGAGCACTTTGATTTTTGAGAATATTTTGATCCCCCAAATCAAAGAATAAATCCTTTTCTTTAGAAGGTATTAACATGGAATATATTTTCCAAGCTATCCAGGCTTGGGAAAACGAAAATAAAGATGAACCTAAAGAAGAATAAATAGAGAGAAATGAATAGTAAGATCAATCCCAAGAGGTTGATGGATCATATGAACAACAAGTTAACACATTTTGAGACATTTCTTACTGATTGTGAGAAGAGGAAGCTATAGAGGAGATACATATGTCCCAAAATGCAGTAACCACTAGAAGGGCAAGAAAAATCACTTCCCTAGATACCCTTTCTCCTTCTGATCCTCCTAAAACAACATCCCATACCCATAATACCATTGATAAGGCTCCCAAACAAAACACTCCTTCTACTCCTACATCAAAATTGGATTATGATTTCCTGGAAGATCTAAAGAGAACCAAAATGAATATTTCTTTGTTTGAACTTATGAAGCTTCCCTAGATCCAAGACAATTTCATTAAAAATCTACAAGGTAATACTTCTAAGAGTACAAAATAAATTAATGTGGGGACTAGAAAAGAAGCAGGTAAAGTTGGGAAATATATGGATGATACGGCACCCAAAAGACAATCAACTGTAAATGCATCCCTAACTGGTCAGATATCAATATCTATTACTCCTCCCTTTTTAATCAGTTTTTGATACTTTTAATCGAAATGTCCATAACTTTATGGTGGATTCAAGTGCTTCTTCCAATGTAATGCCTCTAAAGGTATGTGAAAAACTCAATGTCAAACCAGAAGAATTTGATATCCAAATTATACAATTGGATAGGACCAGAGTTAAGGTAATTGGGAAATTAAGAATGTTTTGATCAGAATGTCATCTAACCCTAAAATCCACCAAACTATTGACATCATTGTAGTAGACATTCCCGACACCTATGGTATGCTTCTGAGAAGGATTGGTCTACAATGCTTAATGGATATTTCTCGACCAATTGGTCACATCTATGGCTTCCATATAATGGGAAAGCCAACCAAATCAGAGTTGATAGGGAAATATATATGAAACATGTGGCAACAGACTTGAATGACCCCAATGAACCCATTATGTTTAATCATTCGATTTTGGGAAGTTATTCTTGTGATTCATTCTTTGGGAATTACACAACTGAGATTTTATCTTATGCAGAATCAAACACACAATCTGAAATCCTTCATTGCACTCATATTGTTGAGCCCCACTATAACATATCATATAGAACTAACATTGATTTCATATATTCTAACATAGTATCTAGAGATAGATTAGAGTTTTTTTCTAACTACACTAACCACACTAATTCAAAAAATAAAGAAAATTATGAGTCCATACACAATCTCAAGAGAGATCCTAATATGTGGACTTTATTTTTTGATGGGTCGAAATCTCTTGAAGGTATAGGTGTTGGTTTCATATTAAAGGACCCTAATGGAAAGAAAACCATGATTTGTTGCAGACTTGAGCTCCAATGCACAAACAACACTACTGAGTATGAATCCTTGCTACAAGGATTGAAAAATAAAGTGGACTTAGAAGTAAAAAATATTAAGGTATTCGATGATTCATAAATTGTCATAAGACGGGTAAGGAATACCATACATTTCCTTTCAAGTCACCTTAAGCATTACCAGCAAGAGGTATGGGAACAAATAAAACTATTTGATGCATTTAATATTAGTTATATTCCTTGTTCTTTGAACTATGATGCTAACCTATTGGAAAATGTAGCATCTAGATTCATTCCATCAAATGGTATATTTCCTGATACTTTTTCTGCCGAATTGTTGTACAGGCTTTTGGTACCTGATAACGTGACCAACTGGAGAGTTTTTTATGATGATCAACATATTATCAATTTCCTCCATTTAGAGGATAGCTTCAAAGACTCCATTATATATGAAGGCCAACATGAGCGATATTTGAATGAATATATCCCTATCTCAACAAATCAAATTTTGTGAGAATATAGGGCCAACCTGATCAATAATATGCCCAAGAATGTGGTAAAGTTGGAAAAATTGTATGATCTCCAAGATAAATTAAAAAGGGTGACAAATTGCAAGACTAATAGCTCAGACATGCAATTTGATGTCATTAACTTGGGAACAAGCAACATACCTCAAAATGTAAATCTTGAGAAGAACTTCTCTCCTCCTGAAAGATAGGATTTTATCATGTTGTTTAAAGAGTACAAGGATATTTTTGCATGGACCTAGGACAATTTAAAGACATATGATACAAAGATCATCCAAAATATTATTTCAATAAAGCCTCAAACAAAGCCCTTCAAACAAAAATTGTGAAAAATGCACCCCATCTTGGAGCCACAAGTAAAAGGAGAGATAAACAAATGTTTGGTAGCAAGAATAATATTCATAGTCGGGCATACCCAATGGATTTCCAATCTTGTGCCTGTAAGGAAGAAAAATGGAGACATAAGACTCTGTGTTGATTTCAGGAACTTGAATAAAGCTTCAGAGAAAGTTATTTATCATGTGCCACCCATGGAAGAAATCTTACAATGTGTACATGGTTCTAAACTTCTCTCACTATAGATGGATTTTCTAGTTATAATCAGGTTCTAGTTGCTCATGATGATCAACTGAAAATTACATTCTAAACAAAATGGGGAACTTATGCCTATAGAAAAATTCCATTTGGGTTGATTAATGCATGAACAACTTTTCATAGGGCCATTGATATAGATTTTACAGGATTGATTGGTGGTTGTGTAGCAGTGTACCGATGATGTTATTGTTTTATCAAAAGATCAAAAATATCATATCACCCACTTGAGGATAATTTTCAATAGATGCAAAAGATATGGCATTTCAATCAACCCAAAGAAATATGTCTTTGTAGTGGATGAAGGAAAAATATTAGGATTTATTGTATCAAAAGAGACCATGATCATTGAACCTAAGAGAACAGAAGCCATTTCAAATATACCTCCCTCTCATAACAAAAACTCTATGTAGTCATTCCTTGGCAAGATTAATTTTGTAAGGATATTTGTTCCAAGCTTTGTTGAAACTATCAAGTCACTCCAGGAAATGATAAAGATGGATGCAGATTTTAAATGGGGTTTTAAAGAGAAAGCCTCTTTTTAAAAAATCAAAGCATAAATAGCACAAGCTTCATCACTAATGAGTCCATATTTCAGTAAATATTTCATACTATATACCTTTTCTTCTAATATTGCATTTGCAGTTGTATTAACCCAAAAGAATGAGGAAGGAAATGAATATCCAATTGCATTTATGAGCTCAGGACTATGGAGAGGAGATATAGACTATCATGAACTTGACAAGCAAGCTTATGCAATCTATAAGGCTTGCAAACACTTTAGACCTTACTTGATTAACTCAAAAACAAAGTTACATGTTTCTTACTCTATTGTAAGAAATATCTTGGTGCAGAAAGACTTGGGGGAGAAACAAGAAAATTTGATGATAGACTTGCAAGAATATGATCTAGACATCAAGCCTACTCAAATCGTCAAGAGCCAAGGATTATATAAGTTGGTATTTGAATCAACAGATGACACAACAAGTGAAGATAAACTTTATCAAGATCTAGGCTTATTTGAAAACAAAATTTGTTATATCACAGTTAACTCTGATCAATGGTACTATAAAATTAAGTACTATTTAACCCATGGATCAACACCACATTACCTAGAACAGAATAAGAAAATATCCCTTAGGCTTAAGTCGTCCCAATACCATCTCATCCAAGGGATAGTATTCAGAAATAACTATGATGGCGTTATGTTAAAATGCCTTGAGAAAGAATATGTTGATAAATTCCTAGTTGAACTACATGATGGTCCAACTGGAGGACACTTTAAAGGAGATACCAGAACACATAAAATCCTGAGAGTTGGCCATTTTTATCCTACTTTGTTTAAATATTCCCATGAATATGAGATAAAATGGAAAGAGAAGAAGCATGTGTTTCCATTGAACCCTTATTTCAACAATGGGGTCTATATTCAATAGGGTAAATTAATCCCAATTCCTCTCAATTACACAAGTACATCGTCACAATAACATATTATTTCACAAGGTGGAAAGAAGCAATCCCTCTGAAGACTTTTAATGAAAACCAGGTGATATCATTCCTTAAATATTTCATTCTAACTAGATTTAGTGTTCTAGAATATTTTGTTTTTTATAATGCCAAGTATTTCTCATCTTTAAAATTAATTGAGTATTCTCTTGAAAGAAATATCAAAATCAAATACTCAGCTAATTATTAACCTCAAGGGAATGGGCTGGAAGAATTTACAAATAAGAACTTGATTAAAATATTTAAAATAACTATAACTAATCACCAGAGGTCTTGGCATCTATCCCTTCCTAATGCTCTATGGGATGATAGGGTGACACCCGGATCTTCTTTAGGAAATTCTCCTTTATTTTTTGTATATGGGAAATAAGTCGTTCTACCCACCCATACCTTTCTACCCTCACTACAACTTTCTCAATCCATTCAAGAAAAGGAATGTCCAGTGATGAAGGAAAGATTAAACATGCTCTTGAAACTTGAAGAAGAAATGGAAAAGGCTAAAAGAAAACTAATGCAACACCAAGAAATAATAAAAAAAATGGTTTGGAAAGTCATCTTTGGGAAACAAGGATTTTCACGTAGGATATCTTGTGCTTAAGTGGGATAAAGAAAATGAAATAAGAGGAAAGCATGCTAAGTTTCAGAAGCTCTGGTTATGCCCATATCAAATCCACAAACAAATTGGATCAGGGACTTTCATACTTAAGTCATTGGAGGGAGACATGGAGGATCTCCTTGTCAATGAACAAATTCTATAAAAATACTTTCCCTAATCACCTTTGGTGATATAGTCATGTACATATTAGGTCTTGTTTTATCATTTGAATTTTAATTTCTCTTTCTAGTTTTGCTATGAATAAAAACCCTCTTTTAGTTTATTTTTATTTTATCTGATTTTCTTACTCAGTCTGTTTCTTTATTGAGAATAAAATCCCTCTCTTTCATCTTCAAATGATTGAAAAAAGTTTTGATTGAAAAGATGGATTGCATGAAAAAAGTTCAAATTAGTCCATGTATTAATATCTCTTCATGTACATGGTCGTGATGTGATTGTCTTGCATTATACTCACGTTTATGCATGCAAAGGAAATGATTATATCGAAAAGAAGAAACTTTCTCCAGTCCGTTTCAAGATAGCACTTTCAGATTATGAGTCATGATATTTATACTCTTGGTGATAGATTGTCAGTAACTGTGTGATCACTGTCATATAAGATACACGGATTTTGAAAAGAATCGGAAGGGGAAAACATAAATTGATGTATATTGCTTAATTTATGTGCCATTATACCCAATGCATATAAATAAAGGAACACATTAGTATCTTTTTAGAAAATACCTATGTGGACAAATCGTTGACTGAGACTAGCATATCAAAGAAACTTTTGTGTCACCCCACTTCCTGAAACGCCCTTGTTGCTAAATAAATACATAAATTACAAATATTTAAAGGGTGAATGTTAAAGCTAAATCATAAGGAAGTTGAAAGAGCTTTTCATAAGTGTGGGAAGTACAAGTAAACTTGTCGTGGCTATGGACACTCGCTGGAAGTAGGGCCATACTTGTATGATACCAAGGCAATTTCGTCGGGGCTATGGAAGCGAAGCAATGTTGGGAAAAAAAATATGAGGAACACACTTCAGTCTATAAACAGTCAAAGATACTCCTTTATGCTGTCTCATTTTTTCTAAGATATCTATGTATAAAGTATTTCAATGAATAGGTCCCTTACTTTTAATGTGAATTATGCAAAATATCATCTTGTCTATTTCATTTTATTATTGCTTCCATGGAGACTTAATGATGCGGGATCCATCATGCAGGCATTATTGATCATTTCAAACTTGAAAAGGACAATGTTAAATTATTTGAAGGGATATCTAGAATCAGAGATAACTGGTTCTTCTCAGTAAGTTGTCATTTGTTGTGTTATCACAACTACCCACAAAAAGTCCCTTTAAATAAGATAATTTCAGTGGGTACCCCCCTATAAAAATTTTGCAAGATACTATGTCACTACTACATTGATTTGATATTAATTTAGGAGGCTATTATTTTGCTAATACAGTTCATACTACCATATTTTGATACACAATTGGAATGATGAAGTCTTCTGCTTGACTATAGATTCATACTCATTTTGAAGAACTAAAATGACTTGTAGTGCTCAGCCAAGGGGTAGTTATACAACAAATTCACATCTTTGAACATCATAAGACTGATTGGTCATTTGGAAGAGACCTTTTTGTAATAAGATATAAAGTCACGTTAATTAATATTCTGAAAGACCCTTTTCAATAGCCATATCGAAAAGGGATCTGTCATAATCAGTTCTATCATAATACTTTTTCATACTGACTCTGATGAAGCTCACTCTAAAAGCCTTTTCTCTCTGATTGCTTAAATCCACAATGAATCTTCAAGTAGTCATGTTGGCTTGCATGGAAACTAATCGTTGGTCGTTGGGATATTTTGAGTCTAGTGCATGTGTGGTTTCATTTCATGATCCACCCTAACATGCGGCCTACACTAATTGGTCCATGAGTCATTGTTTATATGCTTTTGCTTCTTTCTACAAATGAGACCTTTTTCTTAGCATGTTTATTGAGGAAGGAATATTCCTTGAAACTTTTCTCCTCGGAGCAGTAAAGGGACAGGAACTACCATATCCGATGACCAATCCCTCCGATCTTACCTATCATACAAAACACTGTCGGAGTTGTTAGGATACTAAATATCTTTATCCTCCGACAAGGAATGTTCCTATAGTTCATAAAAGAACGAGACAACGCAATTTGTATATCATAGTATCGACACACTTCCCAAAGCACGACCTTGAATATTCCTCGATAACTTTTCCTCAGAGTAAAAATATTTAATGAAACTACTTCCCCTCCGATGAAGGAAGCTCTGATAACACTTTAGAAATTTGTGAGTCTAACTGCTAGTATTCACACCTCCCATACACGGATCTAGGCAATTTGTACCTTCAAATTGCATTAATGGAGAGGTGATGTTTTCCTATGAAGTGGTTCTCATGCACAAATCATTAACTTCCTGAGTTAGGGTAATTTAATACCTACATAATAACTCCAAAACCCTTCTTAACGCATTGTCTTCCTCTGTAAGTTTGTTAAAATGTTATGCTTTGTGTTATCTAGTTAATAACATATTGTAACTTTCATTTCCAGTTGGAAAACCACAGGTATGCTACTATTTTAATTTGCTATGTTATTGTATTATTATGTTTCTTCGAGGGATTGATTTATTCCTATGCTAATTGCAGGATACGAAGAATACACCAAGATGCATTCGAACACCTAAAAATACAGAAATATTGTAGCTCCCGCTCCAACCTCCACACTTGAAACTTCAGCTAACCCAGGAGAGATCTTAGTGACAAATACTACACATCACATCGAAGAAGACAATTTCCCCAGGTATGAAGAAATATACAAAATATTCAACATTGGAGGTTTCTCCTTGGATGCTGAGAACCTTGAAGTATATCAGAATATATGGAAAATCAGTATTCACCTCGTGGTTTCTCATCCAACATTATTTCCCTACAATGATGCAGCCTAGTGGTGTTTCAAACAATTTGACCTGAAAACTGTCATGGTTATAAGAAAACTCGCAAGGTAGATAGTGTCCCTAAGGCCTAAAAACATTGGCGTCAAACACCACCTGCTTGAACCTGTGATTTCCCTCAACGAGTCATTCCTAAAGGGATTCACCAAGAATAATAAAGACTTAGCTCAGTTAATGGAAGACGGGTGGTTAGATGAAGAAAGATCGTTTAAGCAAGGGAAAAGATCAATTCCTACCTATGAGTTCAAAACACCATACCAGACGTCGATTGATATGTTGAGAAGACTATATGGTGAAGAGAAGAGTACACATTTCCATATGGAATGGATGCCCATGGCATACACAATTTTGAAGACAAGACAAGTATTCAATTGGGCAGAGATATTAACTTTCAATATTTTCCATAACATGAAGAATATTCCAGGTATGAAGAAACCATGTTTATATATGTCTACCTATATGATCGATGCCATTTTTTCTTCCATGCAATTTCTTATTTTTGGATGGATTCGGGATCAAGACCATCCTCCAATACATATTTATTGTTCTAATCCATGGATCATAAATTACAAAAAAAACTTCTATGATATTTGTGACTTTTTTCTTGCTCCCCTTTGTACTATAATTTTCGGATTCCCAAGATACAGGATATCAAATTTGTCCATGGTTGGGATGAAATGTATAGAAGACTGGAATTTAGGAAAATATTATAGTTACATCAGCGTATATGGCAGTATTGGAGCCCCACATCTCCTACCATGTTTTATCCCGAACTATTTGTTGATTAGAAAGATTGCCTACCAAACCATGGGAACTGGTGTAACCTATCTCCTTTTTGGAAACAGTAAGAAGCTTTGGCTTTCTTTCCCTGTGAATATAGGAAGCTACAGTCTATCAAATGGTCCACATACTATAAAAGGGGCAGAAACCTTACAATAAATATGTTTATGCCTTGGAGAGGTAAGAGGACACAATCCACATGAATTGGCAATAAGTCATATTAGGTTTGTATGCCTTACTCTTTCCAATATATATGTATTTGATTTCACTTAAGAGATATTCAAAAGAGTCGTATTCTTTGAAGAGGTATTACAAAAAATAACTGGTGATGTGGCCAAACAAAAGATGCAATTGGAACAAGAAGAAAAGAAAATCTTACAAGAGCAATTTCATCTGCTTCTGGAAGAAAACTAGAAGAAGTTGCAAACCAAGGAACAAGGAAAAATAAAGAAAGCATATGAATTGGAACAAAAGAGAATAAATCCAAAGGAATAATATCAGAGAAAACAAGTTGAAAAAGGGGAACATAAAATTGAGTCCAAGAAAACCTCCAAAGCAAATGAGAAGAAGAAAAAAGAAGAGGCACTAAAAATGCTTGTTGATGAAAGGAGAAAAAAAAAGGAAGATGAAATAAAGACCCAACAAGATGCTCTTCAAAAAAATAAAGTTGAGGAGGAAGACAATATATTAGTAGATGAAGTAGAGGCATGGAAAAAATAAAATGGAAGATCAGTAGTTGAAGCTAAAGCAAAGAGAAAAGAAAATGAAGAAGTGGAATGGCAAAGACAGAAAAAATTAAGTGAGACTCAGAGTAGCCCATCAACTCCAAATCTGGGCATAGTGAACATTCCATCCCAGAAATGTACCCCTCTCATGGCCATCCTAGGTAATTCAACATTTTCTTCACAAGTACTAAATTTAGATGATGTTGTAGCTATAGGAGATTACTACTACAGTCATAAAACTAGAGGCATTGAGAAAAAAATTGCATAAAAGGAAAAGAGGAGACACAACCAACATCCAATCATCCATAGAGAGAGTCATTGAATGGAAGGTAGGGCCAAATATAGAGGATAATTCTTTACAATCCGCCCCTACACTTAATGCATTTGCAGGAGAAAATGCAATGTTTGTATTTGAAGTCACTACAGCATTGTGCATTGCACGAGCTAAAATTGTTGAAGAGAAAGAAAAACTCCACAAGGAAGATATTGAAAAAGTTGTGCAAGCTACAAAAGTTGAACTCACTTCTGAGTTTGAAAATATAGCTAGGGCTGCAGAGATTCTTCACACGGAAGAGTTGAACAAGGCTTTGCAAATCCAAAGGGATGAAGTAGATGCTTTGCAAAAAAAGAGCAAGAATCTGTTAAACAAAAATACTCCAAAGAAATAGAGAAAATCGGGGTTAAGCATGCTCAAGAGGTGTCCAATTTACAAACAAAACAAGTTGAATCTAAGAGGTTCATTGAGCAACAGGGTTACCAGATTCTGGTATTAGAGAAGGAAAAGGAAAAGATTGAAAAATATTTAGAAGAAAACAAAGAAACCACTCTTTCTTTAGAAGTTATAAGGGCAGAAGCAATGGAGCTCAAAGAAAAACTAAAGTCTGAGTAGAAAGAGTGCCTATTCCTTCTCAATGATATACAGACAGATAGAGATGATCAATTAAAGATGGAGGATCAAATGGATGAGATCAGAGATCAGTATCAAAAAGCAAGTAATGCTTTTGATATGATTATAGACTAGCAAGGAGTATATAAAAAGCCCCCTGATACTCTACCATTGTACTCTAGGAAGAGGAAACTAAAGGACCAAGTTTTCTTTGATACATGGAAACCCTTATTGCATGATATTTGAGCTATTTAGGAGACAACAAAAAAAACATGTAAAAATCTATGGAACAGTTTAGATGCCCTTCTTGAACAATTTTGAATGAAGGTAATGCCCCCCATTGATGAAGAAGCACCAACCAAGCTAAGGATAGTTGAGGTAGAAGAACATAGAGAAATTAGTCAAGCAATTATAGATCAGCTGACAGAGGTAAACAAATAAACTCTAGATGAATATTTTTTGAAACCCAACAAGTTGATTACGATGACCCGAAACTTGCTAAATTAACTTTTATTATATTTCCTTTGTCTATTGTTGTTTGTTTTGATATTCAAGTATAGCATATGAATGTGAAGACCACATTTTTACATGTGGATATTGAAGAATAAATCTACATGAAACAACCAAAAGGTTTTGCAATGAAGGGAAAGAAAGAGTTGGTTTGCATGCTAAAAAATTTCATGTATGGATTAAAACAATCTCCAAGAATCTGGTATCAAAATTTTGATACTTATATATTGGGACTTGGTTTCTCGAGAAGAAAAGATAATCATTGTGTGTATTCCAAGTTAACTGTGATCAGTTTATTTGTGTAGTCTTATATATTGATGATATGTTGTTGATTGGAAATAACAAGGAAATCATCAAGGATTTCAAAACTCGGTTGTCTTCTTAATTTAATATAAAATACATTAGCGCTGCAAATTTTATTTTAAGCATGGAAATTAAAATAAATCGAGCAAACATGAAACTCTAGTTGAATGAGAGGAATTACGATGAGACGGTATTGCAGGGGTTTAATATGTAGGAACATAAATTGTTCAAGGTCCCTACTCCTGTAGTATAAATTTATTTGTAGATCAGTGTCCCAAGACATATGAAGAGGAAGAGAACATGTCATGTGTTCCTTATGCTAATGTTATTGGCCATTTGATGTATGCAATGGTATGTACTAGACCGTACATTGCCCATGCAATGGGAGTTTTGAGAAAGTATATGTCAAAACCAAGAAAAGAGAATTGAATGTCTATAAAGAGGATTTTCAGGGATTTGTGTGATGCTACAAATTATGCAATTTTCTACCAAGGAAAACCTTGACAAGACAGAGTGTTAGATGTACATAGTTTTGTTGATGCAAACCCCACTGGAGATCTGGATCACTGAATATATATAAGTGGTTACGTGTTTAACCGATTTGGAGAAGCCATTAGTTGGATGAGCAACAGATAAACTATAGTTTCACTTTCAACTACAGAAACTAAATACATGGCAGCCACCCATGCAAGTAAGGAAGATATATAGTTAGAAATATTGTGTTAAGGGATTGGGTTTGTACAACAAACTATAAGGATAAATTGTGACAGTCAAAGTTCAATATTTCTAGCAAATAATTCTTCTTATCATTCTAAAACAAAGTATATTGATGTCCAGTACCACTTTGTGAGAGAAATGGTTGAAGACAAAAAGGTGTTGGTGGTGAATGTTGAAACTTAGAAGAATGTTGCAGACTCATTGACAAAGTTTGTTAGTATTGAAAAATCATCTTGGTGTAAAGAAGCAATGGGTTGTTGCCCTGAATAATTGATCTTATAAAACTTGGCCCCCTTGTTTGCAAAGTAAACAAGTGGGAGAATCTTGGGAATGTGTTATATTATTTGTATGGTTATCTCTATGCATTGTTTGAATGCACTAGGAGGGTCGACTAAACCCTCCTTTCTTGGGGATTTGGGGGCAGAGCTGCCAAAAAGTTGGGGGGTTTCGTTTGGTCCATTCTGCGCATGTTTTTGTGTTCTTCGGCCAATGGTTTTTTGACCCATTGTAATCTAATCATGGTTAAGGGATTAGGATTGTAATTAATTTCGATGAATGGATTAGGTTTTTGAATGTTGGGAATACCTAAATATTGTATTATGTATAGTCAGGTTAATACAATGAAGAAGATAGAGGTGTGGCTCTAAGTTTTGTTAGTTTTTCCGATTAAGGGTTTCTAGGGTAAATCTTTGTGTACTGTGTGTGTTATTGTTGTTCTTTCTATTTCACTTAAGAATATGTTTGCATTGTTTTACTTCAAAGCTTTAAAACTTACACTTATTCAATCTTTAAGTGCATATTTAATATTTTATCACAGGATGCAGAGACGATAAGACAGAGAATTGACTTATCATGATGAAAATATACAAGTTGATGACAAATAAAAGGTTTCAATATTTGGAAGTGTGGAAAAAATTTCCATCGATAATTTTTTTACAGTGTCATTGGGGAATGGTTAGAAAAATACCACAAACATTGGGCTAAAATAAGTAATGCTAGTGAGAAATAGCATGCATAATTTACATAGAATGTTTCCAAATGTACTATTTAGTAATAGATGGATCCTTCATAGATTCCTCTAGACTATGGGGAGGAGATATCATATGAAGTGAAATATACTCTAATTAGTCTTCTTTTCAGTAAATGATATTTCTAGTCTTTTATCTTTCATATTTCATTATATATCGTCATTGAATTTTATAATTGACTTCATTTTACGTAATTTTGAGCAAATTCAGTGAATACATTAGTGAACTCCCTCAAGTTGATAAAAAAACTATACTAGTAGATGTTGATGAAAGTATATTTAAAAACATCTTTAAGGATTGAGAAAAGGCTAGGAAAATTTCCCTTGAGGAGGCATAAGGAGTGGACCCTCGTAATTGAATTATCGATTAAAAAAAAATTATGACTCATTTACCATTAATTGTTTATTTTTACATAACTAATATAAAAGAATGTTGTGCTTTCTTAATTCACTAGTTGATTAAGTGTTTAATATGCAGTTATTTATTTTGATATACATTTAACTTGTCATCATCTTTCTCTCATGTAAGTTTTTAGTACCATTGACTTACTTTTATGGTAATTTATAGAACATTGAAAAAATTCAGTGAATACATTAATGAATTCCCTCAAGTTGATAGAAAAAAATATACTAGTAGATGTTGATAAAAGTATATTTAAAAACATCCTTGTTAGAGCAAGATTTGCATCACCCTATGCAATCTTGTAGAGAGGGCCTTATTCCATTTCCCTATGTAGACTTATCTTCCCTGTTACTAAAATCCAAAGACAAAAATACAAATTTTTCCACTTGTACGCATCTTGCACACTATACAGCAAGCGTATACGCAGGTTGATCCACTACAACCCGCGTACATTGGGATTTGTGCCAGAAAATGAAAATTAAATGTCGAGTTCCATGTCACGACAAGAGATCTCTGATCCTTGTCCTTCCATATACTAGAAACGTTCTGACTAGGCCCTTCAATTCCATTTTGAAGGATACAAATGGGCCAATTCCGAGCTATGGAAAAGGAGAAGAATTCAACTTTGAGAGCAAAGTTACCCTGGAGAAATTATTTACTTCATATTGATTATGCATCCCTTTGTCCTTTAAGTCTGAACACAGTGTTCAGCCCCTAAGATCTTCCCTTTATTGATTGAGAACCTCATTGTTTCTCTCTTATGAGCTTGTCTTTGGTGGAGGGAACTTAGTTTCTCGGTTCTGAACCGTGTCGACACGGAAGTCTGTAATATTTTCACTTATGTTGATCATTTATTAATAGTAATAATCCTTTCCCGTCCAATTGATATCTTGCAAATATATTGAATTATTATCCATGGGCATATTTGTTATGTATATTGATGGATTATGCTATCTAATGTTCTAACATTTTATATTACCACCATACGTTTTCTTTGCTTGTTTGTTGAGAACTTGTTGCAGGGACATAGCTTTGGGTCAAAGTGCTCAACAGTGGACTTTATCGAACATATAGACGAGGTAGGCCTCTTTCTTATCTCCCTTGCACATTGGTTTATATAGCATGTTATTGGGATAGAGTTGATTTCTACAGTCATTTCCGTCTGTTGTGGTTCACCCTAGCCATTGAGAGATTTCCCTCGTAACAATCTTCAAGGATTGAGAAAAGGCTAGGAAAATTTCCCTTAAGAAGTCATAAGGAGTGGACCCTCATAATTGAATTATCAATTAAAATTTGTTTATGACTCATTTACCATTAATTGTTTAATTTTTACATAACTAATATAAAAGAATGTTGTGCTTTCTTAATGCACTAGTTGATTAAGTGTTTAATATGCAGTTATGTATTTTGATATAAGTTTAACTTGTCATCTTTCTCTCATGTAAGTTTTTAGTACCATTGACTTACTTTTATGGTAATTTATAGAACATTGAAAAAATTAATTGAACTTATCTTATGTACAAGCACTAATAAAAACACAAAAAAAGTGTGAATTCTTCTCATCAAGTTTCTTTAACTAAAATACTTTGTAAGTTTATAAGTGTAATCTCATTTATTATGTTAATATATTAACCTAATATATATTATTATTAGATATGGTTTTCTCTTATTGCCTAAACAATTATAGTCAATAACCAACTAAGTAATAAATAAAGTACATCATGAAGAATTATTATGAAAAAACAGTGGAATTTTCCAATACATGACCGCAGTTCAATTGTTAATTATGTGTTCATATTTTAACAACCATAGTCAATAACCAACTAAGTAATAAATAAAGTACATCATAAAGAATGATTATGAAAAAATAGTGTAATTTTCCAATATATGATCGTTGTAATCAATTGTTAATTATGTTTTCATATTTTAACTTATGTATACTTTGGAATTATTCATTCATTAATTGAAATATATTATAATATTTTAATTGTTAATTATTATAATATTTTATCCCCGGATGGGGTGACACTTGGAGTACACGCGTCACCGAATGGGGCGGATACGAGGGCAGTTAAATCCCCTCTCTGCCACCCTCCTCCCATGTCCAATCATAATGTCTACTTTACATGAATGCCAAGGTTTAGTGAGCTAGGCCTTAATGGGGACTCAGGCTCGACTCCTCGGCATCAATACGGAACTGGTAATTGTCATTACTCCTGCACTTATGGCTACCAAATCCATCAACTCCTCCATCCTCCTAGTCTTTTCGTCCTGCAGGGGATTCTATATTGGGCATTCTGTAATATACTAGATATAAAAAGTATGCAGAACATAAAAAAAAATGCTAGAAATGGCAGAATAACAGTAATATAACCAGCATGATCTCCACAATAAAATAGAAATGATATAAGAACAACAACAGAAATAGCACTTTGATTCATAAAGCAATGTTCATGGGCCTCTTCAAGGGGGCAACCTCCAATCGAGCAGTGCTCTGTTAAAATAATCTCCAAGCTAGGGTTTTCATACCTTCGACCCTTATTTATACTAAATATGTCTATCAAGAGAAGCATCTAGAGGAAGATCCTTCTAGAAGCGGAAGCTTCTATTAGGTCT